>RJWT010018299.1:0-18928 GCA_004365215.1 Cuniculus paca
CCCATCCAATTCTTTGTTCAAGGCAAAAAGAACCTGGAATATGCTTAGTTGGGGAGATTTCTAAAGAAACTACCCCACCACAGTATCTATTAAGGAATTTATCTCATTTAAAGTTGTACTGCTTCAGCAGCATCCCACAAATTCCAAAATTGTATTTTCATCCAGTCCAAAACTTTATGTCTTTTGATCTCTGGATTATTTACAAGTGTATCAATTAGTTTCCAATTATTTGGGGACTTTTCAGACTTCTCTATGCTGAATGCAAGTTCAGTTCCATTGTGGTCAGGATTGATCCCAGGGCCTTGATCATGTCAGGCAAGCCCTCTACCACTGAGCTACATCTCCAGCCCAGAAAATATATTTTATATCAGTGGAATCCTTTTAAATTTATTGAGAATTGTTTTTATGACACAGAATATGTACACATGAAAATAATACGCATTCTGTTACTGAGTCAAGTGGTTGCTATTACTGTTCAAGTAAAATGAATTTTTCTCTTCCCATTTTATTATTGAGAGGTGTTGAAATTTTCAATTGTAATTGTAGATTTCTCCATTTCTTCTTGTAGCTTTATCATTATATCCCGTATACAATGTATCGTATATTTTAGGGCAATTATTAGCTGTTCGAATGTTGGATTATTAAGTTTTTGAAAAGCATAGTCATGCTTTTTTTTTTTTTTTTGGAACCAGGGATTGAACTCACAACCTCATGCTTGCCAGGCAGGTACTTGTGCTGCTGAGCTGTATCCCCAGACCTTACAGTCATGCTTTCTTGATGAATTGATGTTTATCATTATAAAATGACCTTCTTTCACTTTGGTAAAATTCAGTGTCTCGAAGTCTACTTTATGTGATAATTACAGCTTTCTCAGATTAGTGTCACCACGGTATATGGTTTTCTATCCCCATTGCTTTCTTTTCTTTTCTTTTTCATTTCATTCACTTTATCTTTCTTGGGTAAAAACCCTGTTGCAGCCACTGTGGTAGCCACTCCACTCTGGATGGAGACTCTCATATGGGTTTTCACAAGATAGTCAGCGACTTCCTGTAGAGAGATTTGGTGCACAGTCTCTTTCCAGAGGTCAGGGATCAGGAGCCAGGCAGCTGTAGGTCTTGGAGATGGCATCAAAGGTGGTCTTGGTGAAGTTGTCCAGAGTGGCACAGCTGTAGCAGTCACCGACCTGGCCAGCAGCAGCAGCAGCAGCTGAGACATGCCCACTCCTCTGGAGGTGGGGATCAGACGCGCCAACACAGTCACGGGGCTGCCACCTTGTGAGAGACAGTGCGGGGCTTCCTAATCTCGCTCCCTGCATAGCCTCGCCACACAGGAATGAGGGAGAGCTGGCCCCATGAATGATGATGGCCCCATGGACAGCAGCGCTCTCTCCTTAGAGCACTTTGCAGCCAGACTAAAATGACCATTGGAGGCCAGGGATTTAGCTCAGTGGTCAGGCGCTTGCTTGGTAAGCGCAAGGTCTTGAGTTCGATCCCTGGTACCAAAAAATTAAAAAATAAATAAATAAATAAAACGACCATTGGAGACATGACCAATGGCGACAAATACCTTGAACCTGATCTGCTGGCCTATGTGAGTCTGCTTCTGCACCAGCATGACCTTCAGAACTTCACCCTTGAGGGAAGTGACCAGGAAAATGTCAATCATTTCAGACTCCTTGATGGGCAGTGAGAAGAGCTACATCTCCTCCAGGGACTTGACCTTCATGTGCTTGATCAGCCAGCCCAGCTCGAGGACAGGGATCCACTCCTTGTCTTCGGCCTCCTAAGCCTGGGCTCCAGGGCCTCCAGGCCCCTCTGTTCCTCCAGTGTCATCTGCCATTGGTGTTTTTCTGAGAAAGAAGCTTCTATCCCTTTAGCTTTAACCTACTCTCAAATTTTTAATTATTAGTATATGTTTACAATACATAATAATTATGCTTACTTTGGGAAATTGGTACATTTTCATATTTACATCTTGATCGTTTCTACTCCTCTGCCTTCCCCTTTATGTATTTATCATTGAAGTAAGTTTTTTATAGTTAGTGTATGGGTATTGCTTGATTATTGGTTGATTGGTTGGTTTTTTTTGAGACAGGGTCTCACTATGTGGTTCAGGGTAGTCTTGAACTCAAGGTGATCCTCCTGCCTCAGCCTCCTGAGTGCTAGGATCATCCTGAAGGCCAAGGAACAGAGAAATGCTCCACACCCTAACACCAGGTGCTGGTTCCCTCTGGGGAGTACAGAGGCAGTCAGGGACATTTGCATGCATAATGGAGAAGAGGGTACAAGGAGCTGCAATTGTACCTTCACTGCTTTATTTCTTGGTCTGGGGCAGACCAAGCAATCCTTTCTACTTTCTTTTGTCTGCTATCTTCAAGTCTTCCCTGGGGTCAGCATCCCCCTCTGTCCTTCCTCTGCAGGTACTAGGTGCTGTGCCCCAATGGGAGCCCCACACAGGCCATTTACCTTCCCATCACCGCGCAGGAAGAACACCAGAGAGTTAAACAAACCGCCTTTGCCTCTTCTCTTGGAGTTTGTGTTCTGCTTTCCCCGGAAAAGCTCAACTTTCCTGTCAACCCTGCGGGTGGCCTGGTCTGCACTGTTAATTGAGCCTCTGAACAGGAATGAATCAGGCCCAGCCCCTGCTGTACTGCCGGGCAAGTCACTGCTCCTCAGGGACACAGCATCTCCCTCGGGGACTCAGGGACTCGAGTCCTCAGCCGGACGTCCGGGCGCCTGCACCCCGGTGCTTTGAGCAGCGTCCCAGACTTTGCTGGGCTGCTCCCTCCACCCCGGCCTCTCGCCCCTTCATTCTTTCTAACTGTTCAAAACTGTGAACTGGCACATCCATAAAGAAAAGCCCAAGGACAAAAGTACAGGGTGACAAATAGTTATAAAGAACACCTGGGTAACCAGCCGGCAGGTCAAGAGCCAGAACGCCTACCTGTTCCTTTAAAAAAAAGCACCTCTAAAATTATGAACCCTTTTAAATGTGGAGACTAGGAGCTAAAATGAGCACCCACAGGCCCTCCACCAGCCAGTGGGAACCCTAATGGCTTTTCTTTCATGCTCCTGAGTTTTTTCTTCTTTGCAATGATTAAACTCAAGTCCTTGTACATGCTAGGCAAGCGCGCCACTGCTGAGCTACAGCCCCAGATCCCAGAGGCTTTTCAAAAGTAAACATTACAGGTGGGAGAGAAGTGCTGTGGGGATGCTCAGGCTCCCAGGCCTAGCCCTGTGCCCTAGGAGCCCCCAGCCCTGGTGCCCCTCCCTGCCATCTGTGTTCTGGGCTTCAGGCTGCAGGAAGGGCGTCCTAGCACATCTTCCTCTGTCTTTTGCTTTGTGCTTTCCCCTTAGTGGGGTTGGCGATGTTACTGGTGTTGGAGCAAGAGCATCCTTGCAGTACCTGTATTCTGCCAGAGTAGTTCTCCTACTGCAGACATTTGGATCTTTTCTAATGGTTCCCTTTACAAGCAACACAGCAATGAACGTTCTTGCCAAGGAGGCTCTGGGGGCCACCACCAAGACAGTGTCCAGGGTGAAATCACTGGGGCGTCAGCAAATGCAGACACCCTCAAGCTGCTTTCCAGAGGAGCAGGGGTGATTTCCCTTCCCACTGCTGTGATTAGGGGCCCCTGCTTTGCATCTCACCAACACTTGGTCTTATCGGACTTAGAGTTTCACCAGGATCACTGTGTGACCTGCTTGGTTTTTCAGCCTTAGATGAATTGTCCAGTTTCCCGGAAGCCCCTCTACCCTCACGCCATCCCTGGTACTTTAACTGCCTGCTGCGCACCTGCCTCCTGGGGAGACCCAAGGCCGGCTCCTTGTCTGTGCCCGTTTCCCTCTGTCCTGCAGAGCCCAGATGCCTATCGGTCCCAGCTCTGTACATACTCAGGTGTGAATGACAAATGCAGCCTCCATTTCGGGTCATGAGCATTAATGCACTAGAGAAGCCTCCAGGGCAGGGTCTGCCCTTAAAAACTACTTGAGAAACTCAGCACATGCACATTTGTGGCCTAGAAGCCACCGGTGGGGACACAGCTGAAGCTTTGGGCTGCTCTCCCCCACCCTGGCCCGGAACATGATGGGGAGGCTATGCAGGTAGAGGGAGGGATTTCTGTGTGGGCCACAGGACCAAAGCGGGCAGAGAAGAGCCCACACCCCAGGTGGCTTAGCTCCCTCTGCAGCTGCTGCTGCTGCTGGCTGCCACTTTCAGCAGTTTCCTGTCAGTGGTAATCTCTGCCCTTCGTATCATTTTATTTTAATTTGTGCCAAGAACTGGGGCATTTGACATTCAAATTTTCTTTTTTGTAATTTAGAACCACATGAGATTCATTTGCTATTCCTGTCAACCTTAGACACTTATTTTCTCATTGTTGAGCTGGCTGCTGGCTGAAGCCCACAGTGAGGGAGGGAGTGAAGGACCCCGCTGCGTGGATAGGAGCCCACCCTAAGTGGGCTTTTCACCCCACTCCCACGTGGGGGAACTGTGCCCCCTTTCTGCAGGATTCCTGGGCGCTACTGAGGCTGCGCCTGGCCATATGTCACTCCTGTGGCATTTGTATCAGGCAAACATGAAAATATGTAAAATGAGCATGGAGTCAAGAATAATAGTAGCTGGGTGCAACGTTGCACATATGTAATCACAGCTATTCAAGATGCCGAGGAAGGAGAATTGCAATTTCAAGGCCAGCATGGGCCACTTAATGAGACTCTATCTCAAAAAGGGCCAGGGGTGTAGCTCAGGGGATGAGTGCCCCAGTACCGAAAAATGAGTAATATTCTGTTTCTGGAGCATGGCTGGTTGCCAGGCTGCACTGAGAATCTCTCATGCCTCGGCCACATAAAGCAGATATTATTATATTCATGTTCTAGCTAAGGAAACTGAGGCTTGGAGAAGGGGAAGATATTAGCCAGCTTTGCCTTACTGTGACAAAATATCTGAAATAATCGACTTAGAAGAAACAAAACATTGTTCAGGCTCACAGTTTCAGAGGTCCCTGTTTCTGGCTGCGTGGCTCTGTGACTTCAGACCTGTGGAGGCACAGTACATCGAGGCAGGGGCACACGCTCACCTCACCCTGCAAGGAAACAAAAGGACAGGGAGGGGCCAGGTCCCCACATTACCTTGCAGGGCTCACACCTGGGTGGCCTGACTTCCCTTTATCTGGGCTGCACCTCATAAGGCTTCACATCTTCCCTGTAGTGCCACAGGCTGGTAAAGAAGCCTCTAATGCTTGGCCTTTGGTGGGGGGAGGGAAGGGCATGCAAGATCCAAGCAATAGCACCAGGGCCCACAGTTGGGATGGAGCAAGTCAGTGTAGACCAAATCCTACTCTAAGTCCTACGGTTTGGCCCTCAGCAGTACGGTTTTCTGCCACTGGCCAGGTGAGGCTGAGTCTAGGTCCATTGTTAAGAGGGGCATTTAATAGCAAGCTATGGATACACCTGAGCTCAGTTTTAAAAATTTTCTTTTTTACCTTTTTTTTTTTTTTTTTTTTTTTTTTGCAGCAATGGGGATCAAACTCACAACCTCACGCTTGCCAGGTAGGCGCTTAGGCCACTGAGCTAAATCCCCAGCCTCTTACCTTTTTCTTAAAGCTAATTTTTTTTTTTATTTTAAAAACAAAAAAAAAAAGAGTAAAAGCCAGGTGTGGTGGCTCAGGTCTGTAATCTCAGCACTCAGGAGACTGGGGCAGGATAGTTGCAAGTTTGAGACCAGCCTGGGCTACAAGGTGAGCTCAAGGCCAGCCTGAACTACATAGCAAGATCCTATCTCAAAAATAAATAAATAAAACAATGAATTTCAAAACAAAATAATAGATTAACACTGGTTAATATATTGTATATTGTTATCTTCAAAGTAGTTGTTCAGATTAGAAGGTATAGGCATGAAAAAAATGGTCAATGAAAGCACAAACTGTTCTTTTTGATGAACTAGCAGAGATCAATAGTATAGTTGTCCCTATGTAGCCTAGGCTGACCTCAAACTTGTGGGGATTCTCTTGACTCAGCCTCCCAAGTGCTGAGATTGCAAGTGTGTGCCACCACAGGTGGTGTTTTCAAAAATTTAAACATCTTGTTTCTAAATGGGATTTCTAAGAAAAATTAAGCCAATAAAATCCATTTTTAGCTCAATGCAAACAGTTTGTGAAGTGTTATTTCTTAATTAATTAATTTATTTATTTTGCGGCACCGGGGATTGAACTCATGACCTTGCACTTGCTGGGCAGGCACTTAGACCGCTGAGCTAGATCCCCAGCCCTGGTGTTTTTGAGACAGGGTCTCACTATGCCGTTCAGGCTGGCCTTGAGCTCACTTTGTAGCCCAGGCTGGTCTCGAACTCACAACGATCTGCCTGTCTCAGCCTCCCGAGTGCTGGGATTACAGGTGTGAGCCACCACGCCCGGCTATTTTTTAATTTATTGTAGATGCAAAATATGTCTAATTGGCTTCATTGTTTCTGAACTCATAATTGAAAGCCCGGGAATTGGCGTAGAAAAGCCTTGTCGGTGCTATTGATGACAGGTTTCTAATGAGGGGGGGTCTGCACTGGCTGCCTTGCCCTTAAACCAGGTGCCAACCCTTAGTGGGCCTCTGCCACCCGCCAGCTGAAGGACATCAGTTCCTAAGGGCTTTAGGCCACTCCCACTTGTTAATGCCAGGTGCGGGGCTGCCAACCCGCCCATCTCCCACCTGCTCCTTACCTAAGCCTCCGCCCACATAGAAGCAGAGGGAGAACAGAGCCCTGGGCAGGACGGTGCTAGGGTTTAGCAGGGCTCAATGGACAATCTCAGTTCAGTCGCCCACCCGTGCTCAGTCCCACGTTTACCTTCCCCGTTCCTCCCGCTCATGCCGGGCTCTCTCTCAGCCTAAGGAGGGTGAAAGAGAGAGAAGCTAGGTTTCTGCTCTACGGGAGGTGACATGTTGGGCACCAGACCTGGCTGCTGCCTTGAGGGTCTCCTTGCATCCCTGCCACTGCCTCCCCGTCCAACGCCAGCCTAGCCCTTCTTCCTCCCTGGCCTGAGTTTCCCCACTGTGAGCTTCCTAACTTCTAAGGGTCTTGCAGCTCCAAGAGAGCTTGCCTGAGCCACATCCCAGCTACCCCACCCCGCTGCCCCTGCCTGCCGGCCCGCTCACCTTTCCCCTTCCTGGGGTGGGCCTCTCAGGACCAGGCCTGGGCCCTCCTTCATTCTCTTCCTGACGGCTTCCAGGAGAACCCAGGAGCCTATGTTAAGGACACCCACTCACAGATGCTGTGGGCGCCCCCAGTCCAGAGCTTTGAAGAAAGTTCCTTTGCCCCTCAGGATCTCATTTTGCTCACTGTAAGATGAGCAGCAGCCGTTTCCTCAGGGATTGTTGCACTAGTTGCAGGCCATGATGCAGTAAAGCACCCAGAAGTGTTTGAGATACAGGGGCACAGTCATGAGCTCTCAGGCCACTCACAGGTAGTACCATGCACGCTGGTGCTTGTTGAGCGACAGCTCTAACACCTGTCAAGCTCCGGGCCCAGCTCAGGCATCTGTTCCGTGAAGAAACAAAGACTCCGGAATAGGACCCAGCACGCACCACCCAGAGCCCACGTGCCCACCGTACCGGGTGAAGTCAGTAGAAAACTCAACTCCAACTCCCCTTGCATAGGGAAATGGAAAGCACCTTCACAAAAGGCCTTGGCCTTCGTACAAGGCTCAGCGTGGGCTAGCAGCAAATGTCAGGGCCTTTGGAATAGGCACTGCACAGCAGTCACAAAGGAGGAACTGGGGTCTTCTGAGGCTCACTTAAGAATCCTGATTTGGGCTGGGTGCGGTGGTGCACAGGTGTGATTCCAGCACTCTGAGAAACTGCGGCAGGCGGTTCACAGGTTCAAGCTCAGCTTGAGCAATTTAGCAAACTCTTGTCTCAAAAAAATAGAGCTGAAGTGTTATGTGCATGTACCAACTCCCTGAGATAAATGTAATTATCATGCACTGCAAACATGTACTAATAAAATTGTTTTGAATTGAAAAAGAAAAACAGCTGAGGATATAGCTCAGTGGAAAGGCCCTGGAGTCAATCCTCAGTCTTTAACTGGCATTTAAGTTCAGATTTAAAGCACCGAAGCTCATGGAGTATCACAGGTCCGACTCGTTCTGCATCAGGCTGACTTGGTGCTGGCTTCTTTGTACTCATTAACCCCTTTTTTGAGGGGCAGGTACTCAGTTGGCAAACCCGGGGGTGCTCTACCACTGAGCACCATCCCAGACCTTTCTGAGACAGAGTCTGGCTATGTAACCCAGAATGGCTTTGAATTTGTACTCCTCCTGCCCCAGCCTCCTGTGTAGCTAGCTATACTATGAGGGAGCCCACACCCTACTCATTTCCCTCCCTCACTACCAGGTTCTGGATGTGTCCCTCCCCTGGTCCCTCCAGGAAGTAAGAGAGGGCCTGGAACGGTGGTCAGAACTCAGAGGAAACCAGTTTTCCAGCCTTTGGCCTCCCACAGGGGAGTCCTCCGGGGCCGCCTGCAGCAGTCAGGGTGCAGGAGGGAGCCCGAGGTTGCACCCGGCGTGAAGGGGGAAGCGGAGCTGCAGAGGCGCCCGGCCTGCGGGGCTGCAGTGCAAATTGCTGGAACCCTCCTAGCCCCTCCCGCCCTGGCGAATGCGGGATGCGCCCTTGCTGTTACTGGAACCTGTAGAAAGCAGGCGCCTCCCAGCTCATACCGCCTTTCACACCTTGATAAGGATTACGGTGAGGAAATAGCGTTGTCAGTTGGGGTAGATGCCCGTTGGTTTGGGGGCAGCCCTGACACTTAACAAATACCAAGATGGGAGTGTTACTTTCGCGTCTCTGGGTCTCTGCAGGATGGTTCTCCAGCATCTCCATGATGATTTAGGACTAACGACATGAGGCCTGCAAGCAGGCTGCCACCAGAGGGCGCTGTAGCCCAGCCCGGGCCTCGGCTTCGCCCCGCCCCATCCCACTCCCTGGAACCGTTAATCTTCGGTCTGTGATCTGTAGGCAGCCCAGAGCTGCAGGGCCTGGGGTTCTGGCCTCCTCTACCTACAGGCTGGACGGTACTGGTTGGTGACTTCTCTTACAGGGTGTGAGGTACTCAGAGCAGGATTTCTCGGCTTTAGCAGAAAGACCGATTCGCAGATTCGCCGTTCTGGCCCAACTGGCCATGCCTTTTGATGCACGTTGGAACTCCGGAGAGCTTTCAAAATGCTGTTGCACGGGTTTTCTTCAGAGATCACCTTGTAATTAGACAAGCAAAGCTTGGGTGTTAGGTTCTAGTGTGCAGCCAGGGCGGGAGCGCTGGTTAGAATTCGGCACGGTGGATTCGTGCCTTTTTTGTCAGTGTGGTCGGCCTGTGCAGTTTGAGAGCCACTGCCTTACAGACACTTGGAGTCTGGGCGGTCCATCAGTCCATCCTTTCATTCATCCCTTTTCTTTCATTCGATGGCCCTTCCCCGTCCTCCCAGACCTTGGGTGCCCACAGAAGCTGGTCTATGGAGCCACGGCATGGAATCAACTGAACTAGTGTTTTTCTGGCTTGCTCTGTTTTATGACCTCTGAGCCTTGCAGGGCTTTCTTTTCTTGCCAGGAAAGTATTTAACCAGCACCCCAGCTGCTGAACCTTCTGCTTTCTTCCAGTTTTCCCCAATTAGTCCAAGCCAGCCAGGGGTCCTGGCAATCACCCTGGGGCCATGGACAAGTTTCCTGGTCGCTCTGTCTGACGGTGGCTTCGGGGCTGTGCAGCAGGTGCTGCTGGTTGCCCTCCTGCGGCCCAGCTGGAGGATGGAATAGCGAGAGCGTACTCCATCCCGTTGAGGGGTGTGGTCACGATAGCTGCTGTTTACCAAGCATCTACTGTACGCCAACTGGTGCTGTGCACTCACAACCTTGTCATGGTCATCGCAGTTCCCGGCAGGAGCATGGGCCTCCCTGCTTTACAGAAGAGGAAGTCAGGGCTCAGGAAGGTTAAGTCACTCACTGACGTCACTAGGGACCCCTAGATTTGAACCCAGGCTGATCTGAAGCACGGCCTGTGCCTCTGCCCCCAGGCCTTGCTGCACTGAGTAGGAAATTTTGTGCCATCTGGTCCTTGCAGTGGGGTCAAGCTGCCCCACTTGGCAAGTGGGGGACAGTCTGCCTGCTCCCAGACCCCCAAGCCCCTGTGAAAGTGGTTAAGGGCCAGCTACAAGCGGCATTTCCTGAAGCAGCTGGGTAAGGCTTGGTGCCACCCAATGGTGGGAACGGATGTGGAGCCGCAAAGCTTTCCAGGCAGCTTGGCAGTGTCCTCGACAGCTGCATCCCTATCCCAGGCTTCTTGAGGTGGAGCCCCAAAGCCTGCTATCCTGGACTTTGCCCACTGGGCATCACCATCAGCCCTGTGTGGAGCCCCTGAGCCTGAAGTTTCACAAGGCAGCAAGGAGTAATGGTTCCATTTTATGGATTAGGAAACTGAAGTCTGATGAAGGAACTGATGAAGTGACACATGCTGCGAGTAACAGAACTCAGAAATGCCAGGCTCTGATTTCAGGCATGTTATTCTCACTGCCCTCCACAAGGGTATGGCTCAGCCACTGCCCTCATTCCATGCAGATGGAAAGTGGCCTCTGCGTGCAAGGATGTCTTAGAGCTGCAGGATGGCGGGAAGGGGCAAATACAAACACCAATACCACTTTTGGGCTCTATCCATTTCAGAGGGCCCCTTATGGATTCTTGAGCCCTGTGCATGTTGTGGCAAAGGCAGGGGATAGGGGACTCCAGGCACTTCCTCTGGGCGCACATAATCCCAACGTTCCCAGCACAGCCTTGGTTGTGCTGTCTCCCCGCCTGTGAGCCCACAGGGACGAGCATCACTCGTGATATTTTCAAGGCAGCCCTGCCACATGCAGGAGTCAGAGTGCTTCCTGGAAGGACAGGACTTCCACCACTGCAGCCCACTCCCCAGTCAGCCCAGCCCCCCCACACCACCCTCTCCAACTGAGGAAATCTGTACCTCAGCCCAGAAGAACGAACTTGCTGGCAGTTAGCTGCTTAGCTGCCAGGACAGCCAATCAGATGCCAGCAATGTCTGGTTCCCCTCTAGGATTAAAGAGCTGGGGCTGGACCAGAGGAGCTTAGGAAGGCCCCTGTCCTAGACCTGTGCCCCAGACAGCAGAGCAGGAGCAGAACAAGGGCAGGCAGACAGGGGGCAGAGGGAAGAGATGGGACGCGGCATCGCAAGACAAGGAGGGACAGCAGGAGGCCCTCAGCACTCCCTGGCCACAGCTGCGCCAGCTCCCTGGCTGCTACCCATTTGGTTTCCTGGAGCCAGATCCCTCAGCCGTTCGACTGGCACATCAGGGCATGATTCTCGCCTCGGCCAGGTGCTCGGCATTTTCTCCTGCTTCTTTCCCACCCTACCTTTCCCCCCTCCCCAGACAGGCAAGGGCTTCTGAAAAATAGATCTAGAATTCAGACTCCTCCATGACCAGAACAAGGACAAACAGTAACAAGATGTGGGGTTGCCCTGTCTCCATTTTACAGACGAGGACACTGACCCTTAAAATAATTGATATGCCCATATGTTCTGACCACTCTCAGATTTTGATTTGATTGCACCTAAATGCTGAATTGGATTTCATTCCTCTTCCTGGTCCTGCTGCCTAGTTTGGGGCCAGCCTCTAAGCTCTGTGTGTGTGTGTGTGTTGCCGGGGACCAAACCCCGGGCCTTGTGCATGCTAGGCAAACACTCTGCCACTGAGCTGCACTTGGCTTTAAACCTTTGCTCATTATTTCAGGTCAGGCCTTCCACTCTGTGCATTTCCAGACTGGCCTTCAGTTTCCAGAGAGACTGCGGCTGGTCCCATCTTCTCCCATCACCATACAGGGACATCAGGACCTGCCCCAGAACAACTTCCGCTTTAGGCCTGAGGCCCTAGGGCCAAAGGAAACTCCTAATTACAAACACATGCACATGAAGGCCCAGGAGTCCGAGCCCAACACAGCTCAGTGGGTTTCCACACATCAAAGCTGCCAGAAATGGGAGCAGCCACCACTAGCTTCCTGGGACAAATGTCCCCACAGCCAGGTTGGTACCATTCAGTATTTATTTAGACACACAAATAAAAGAACCTGGTGGTTCAAACAGATTATGATCCTTTTTCCCCCTTTTGGATATATATATATATATTTTAAAAATCAACACGTCACTAGTCCCCCACATGCTTTCTCTCTACTGAGCAATATATACAGCCTATTATATATATATGTATATATATATAATATATATTTTCAATAGATAACTACATTCAAGTAATGAAACACAGGATTTACAGTTTCCCTCTGGGGCAGAGGAAAGCAAATTCACACAGAGTTCACAGAGGAAGTACCGTAAGAGCCCAGCCAGCAGAGCGAAGCCCCACTGGGGACAGGGAGGCAGCAGCAGCAGCAGTCAGGACAGTCACACTCTGCTCAGTGGGCAGTGGCAGGCACAGACAAGGGGCAGTCAGCCTGCTCCACCGGTGGTTTGGAGGACACGCCTGCGAGCTTCAGCCTTCCAGGAGGTGCTCGAATTTGGGGTTCACGAAGGAGAAGCCTGCGAATGCTGTCTGGTCCATGGAGTCGATGAGGTTCTTATCACTGTGAGACAGGCGCGGCTTCTCATTCAGGAACTCCTGGTCGAAGTTGTTATAGTCTCCGGGGGATTTCTGCAAGCATGGGGGAATGAGCGTGAGCTGGGGCCTGGCCCTCCAAGGGCTCCCAAATTTCCTAGGACCGTGCTCCCAAGGCCTTAGTGGGCACCCAGGCCTGCGATCCCTGCCAGGCCAGGCCGAGAGGAAAGTGAGCTCTGCTGGCAACTTGAGAGCAGCCCCCGTGTGGGTGGACAGGGAAAGTGGACAGGGTGCTTTGGGCTGGTTAAGGACAGGAGGGCTTGCTCCTGAGCAGGGGCCTGTGGGTCAAATCTCACTTGCCCCGTTTGTGTGGACCTCACATGCTAAAAATGACTTTTACATGTTTCAATGGTTGGGGGAAAAAAGTCAAGAGAATATTTCATGACGTATGAAAATGAAGTTCAAATCCCAACGCCCATAAATATAGAGTTTGATGAGTTCACAATTACGTCCACTTGCTGACAGCTTGTTTGTGGCTGCTCTGAGGTCTGCAGAGCCTAAATATTTGCTCTCAGGTTGTTCACGGGAAGTCTGCAGATTCCCTGCTCCTGAGGATATGACAGATGATAACAGAGGTCTTGAGGTGGTGGCCCTTGGGCCACCAGAACTAGCAGGGACAATCACATGGGCTAGTCCTGGGTCTTGGGGGACGTTTTGTTTTTAATGGCACTCGAGATGGAGCCCAGGGCCTTGCACATGACAGGCAAATGCTCTACCGCTTAGCTACACCCCCGGCACCTTGAATGTTTTGATGGGATTTGAGGGAATATTTTCAATTTGGCAATACGACATAAAAGTCCAGATTTTTGGCCCTCCTTTGAAAATGAGCAGATTTGACTAGCCCTGGGCTCACTTCCTTATATCACCTTATTAGCTCTGCACCACAGTCCTCTCGAGAGGTAGGTGCTACTATCCTACCTGGAGATGAGGAAAAGAGGCTTGGGGTGCAGCCACAAAGTAGTGGGACGAGGACTGCAATCAGGTCTTGTTTTATTTTGTTCTGGCACTGAGGATGGAATCCAAGGTCTTTGTGCCGAGCTATAACCTCTAGCCCTTTTGTTTTATTTCTAGATGACATCTCATTAAGTCGCTAAATTGCCCAGGCTGGGCTCAATCTCGCTATTCTCCCTGCCTCAGCTTCCCAGAGTGCTGAGATTACAGGTGTGCAAACTTATCTGGAACCAGGTCTTTATTTTTACTTTTATTTATTGTTTTGCACTGCCAGGTATCAAACCCAGGCCTTCTGCATGCTAGGCGAGCACTGTGTGACTGAGTCACACTTCAGTCCTGCAGCCACTCGCCACAGGTCCCTCCATCCACTGGCAGGGGCTGCTCATCGGCACACTTGCCGTATGTTTCACAGTCCGGAGGAAGAAAGCAATCTTTGAGTAGCAAGAGCCTGAATGCCCAGTGCTTTCCTGCAGCTGGGCTGCCTGTTAATGCTTTGCCCAGCTCAGGAGGCCCAGCAGGGGAAGCGTTCTGTAGCCTCAAAGCACAAATGTAGGGCACATTACAGAGGCTTCCAGAAAGGAACAGTGTGTCCTGGCAGATGAGGGGAGGCAGGGGAGAGAAAGGGAGGAGGAACCATGATCACAGAGGGGCCTGAGTCTCTGCTTCTTAGTGGCTCCAACCGCCTCCTCTCACTTGTCCCTGGTGGCCTCTACATTCTGGGCTTTGGTGGTTTGCCCCCAGCTGCCTTCCCCTGGCCTCATGCACCCCATCTGGCTCCCAAACGAGCATCTCACACCACTCCATTCCCTGCATCCAGGGCTCTTGCTGACAAACCCTCCCAAAGGAAATGATCTTAGAGGCCTGAGACACCTCACACTGCAGTGTTGCATCCCAGCTAATCACCAGTGTGCAAGTTTCCTATTTGGGCTCCCCCAGCTCTGGGACTGTTTCCCAATGCATGAGGCACAGCACCCCCTCAACCAGCAGAGATCACATTTCCAACAAGCACTGGAAAATGCACTGGATGGGGGTGAGGAGAGAGGGAGTGAGGCTTTAACTCTGATGCCCTGAGCATTGTCCCCTAGTGTACCAGAGCAATGTAGGTGAAGAGGTGCTTGCTAGCTGGGTGCTGTGGCAGGCAACCGTAGTGCCAGAACTTGGGAGGCTGAGGTGGGAGGTTCCTTTGAGCCCATGAGTTCAAGACCAGCCTGGGCAACAGAGCAAGACCCCATGTCTTGAAAAACCAAACCAAAGCAAACCAAAGCAAAGCAAAGCAAAGCAAAGCAAAGCAAACCAAACCAAACCAAACCAAACCAAACCAAGACAGTGGGGGCTAATTCTCAATGTTTCTTGAACGAGAGAAGAGAGAAGATGAGAACACAAGGGCAGAGACTATGGGACGAGCGTGCAGGGGGATCAGGGACAAAGTCTGCTGGGAGGGACATAGGAAGTGTGTGAATGGTGCAGGAGACAATCAGGCAAAGCAGGAGGGCCAGGGGCTGGAATCACATACCACTTTAGGCCTGAAGGGCGGCTCCACTCTCCGCTTCTCCAGCAGAGTCCAGTTGATGGTCTTGAAGAAGGGGTGGATTTTGATGTTTCCTGTCATCCCCAGCCTCTTGACTGGGTCCCTTTCAAAGAGCTGCAACCCAGCAGAGGCACCAGTTAGCACACAAGGGCCACAGGAGACTAGATCATCAGCCAACTGCCCTGGGCCTCAGGGTGCCAAGGCAGGCCCGGCCTAGCTGAAGACACAGCCCAGGCAACTCCAGAGGGACCTCTCCAGCCTGCTGTGATCCCAGGTGCCCCAGAGATCACAGGCCCTGGCTGGTGGGGCCTGGGTAAAAGCAGTGCCACTGTTAAGATTCACCTTCTGCCTGCCACAGAACTGAGCATCATAGGCTTACATTTACTTCCCAACAACTCTGTGAGGCAGGTTTCCTCAACTGTGTTCTGCAGCTAAGGAGACAGGATTAGACAGGGAAGATAAATGATCTGCCCGAGATCGCCAGCCAGTCACAGGCAGAGCCTCAGATCTGTTTCCTGACCCTGAGCTCTTAGTCATATGCCAGGCTGATTCCACCCACGGGACTTGGACTGGGGCCCCCAGGGACCTGGCCGGAGAGTAATGCCCTCGATGCGCCAAGGGACAAACAGCTGCTGCAATCCTGTAGACCAGAGTGTACCGGGCCTGACCCTGCCAAGCCCAGGGCTCCCACCTTCTCCAGGATGTCCTTGGACTCCTTGGTGATCCAGCGGGGATAATGTGGCGTGTCCACACGGATGGACTCAAAGAGCTCATCCTCATCATCACCGTGGAAGGGGGACTGACCAATGAGCATCTCATAGAGGAGGACCCCGAAGGACCACCAGTCCACAGAGAAGGTGTACTTCAGGCCCTGCAGGATCTAGAGGAGAGCAGCACTGAGAGGCAGGGCACCAGCACTGATGGAGCAGGTAGGGATGGGTCAGGACGGGGCCAAGGGACCGTCTGGCCAGTCAGGAGCTGGCGGGTGTTCGCTTACCTCAGGGGCGATGTAGTCAGGGGTCCCACAGAAAGTGCTGGCTCGGTTTTCCCCGAATATGTTTTCCTTGCACATACCGAAGTCAGCTATCTTGATGTGGCCCTCCCGGTCCAGCATCACATTATCCAGCTTGAGGTCCCTGGGGACAGAGGACACGACAGTGTCATGAGAGGCAGTGCCTCTCCTCCCAGCCCGGTCCCCATGGGCCTAAGACTACACGGGAATGAGCCAAGAGAGGGAAGTATAAGGGGAAGGAGGTGCTAATAGCAGTGCTTTCTCCAAGCTGCCTACTGTGTGCTGGATGTACATCCTATTCCCGAAGCCAAAAGCCCCAGAAGAGGTCATGTCACATTCCCTGGGTCACCTCGCTAATCAGCAGCAGACCCCCAGGGCTCTAATTTGTCTGATTCCACAGGGCAGGGATCACACTGATTTTTGCCACTATTGCTTTGAGTAGATAATCTATGCACATGGGAGCAAGGACTAGAAATGAGCAAAAAATGCAAAGTGTTATCTTGTGTTAAACTCAACCACCAAGCATTCCCCAGAGTGATCCCAAGCATGGAAAATCATACTGTGCACCTCACCCTACCTGAGTGCTAATATTTGCTAAACATTACCCCACTGATTGATTTTCTACTTGACGGTATCATTGGCAGCAATACACAGATGTGGCCTCAGACTTTTTGATGGGTGTATAGGAGTCCACCATAGAACAAGACCATCAATTATTAGATGAAAATCAGATTGCTCAGATGAGGCTTCAGAGTGAGACTGACAGACCCAAGGCTGGGAGACACTGTAGCTATCAGTGCAGTCCTTCCCACAAATGGCACTGAATATGGGCAATGGTTCACAGATCCTGAGCTATGCCAGCCTTACTGCACTAGAGTGGGGGGCTGAAGGAAACACCCAGCTAACAATTTAGTCCAAGAAGTGATGGTGCCGTGGATGGGGCAGAACTCTTTGGGGCAGGTTAGATAATATGTGGAGGGTTGGTGCTACCCCTCCCAGGAGCCCCATGGCCCCAGCACCTGTACCTGTAAATGATTCCTTTGTTGTGTAAAAACTGCAATCCACAGATGATCTCAGCTGCGTAAAACCTGAGAGAGACAGGGAAAAAGAGAGTTTCAGAACTTCTGCCCATCAGTGGCTGGTTCTTCATGGGCTTTTGCCCTACCCCACCCCCAGGGCAGGAAATGCTGTGAATAACCTGGGCCTGATCAACCACACCTTATAATAGGCAAGTAGGGGCTGGTGGCCCAGGCAGAACCTTTTGAAGGGAAAACTCCAAATAAGCTGATTCTCTGTCGTGAGTACATGATGTATATAGACACTGGACACACACAGTGTGGGGGCGCACCGATGGAGAGAAGTGTCACAGCGCCAGTCTGTGGCCTCACACTGGGGTCTGCGGCTGTGCAGAACCACTATCCACAGACTGCTCTGGCTAAGGCCCAAGGCGCCACAGGACCCAGCATGCCTGCAGTGTTCCCACAGCCAGTGCTCACTCATCACCATGACTTCCTGCATGGTGCAGAGGCCTAGGCCACCCCCGGTCTCCCCAGTCTTCCCCAGGAAGGGAAGAAGGACCCAGCATTCCTCCCTCCCCTGCACGGGGCCCTTGAGTACGTGGCGCGGTAGAGTTCGAAGCGGCCTTTGTCCTGGATGTGGTACATCAGGTCCCCGCCATTGAGGAACTCCATCACAAAGAACAGGTGCTCCTGGGGTGGGAAAGGGCAGCTAGCAGAGGCTGAGGGTCAGGAGGAGGCTCCCCTGCTGAGGCCACTGGTAGAGCCCCAACAGGACACAGGGGACAGGCCCTAAGCTGAGGGAGACAACTCTGCCCTGGGAGGTCTAAGGGAGGAAGACGTGGCCCTGCCTTGCGGATTCAGAGGGGAACCATGGCACATGGGCCACGACATGGGGAGGCCAGGCACCTTGGTCTGAAAGGTGCAGAAGAGGTGGGTGAGAAAGGGATTCTCCCAGGCGAGTGCCAGCACCCGCTTCTCCACCATGGTGCACTCCACATCATCATCAATCAGCACCACGTCCTTCTTGAGGGCCTTGACGGCGAAGAACTGTCCTTTGCCCTTGAGCTCTGCAAGCAGTACCTGCCAGTGCGCAGGATGCTGAGCAGGCAGGCCAGGGCAACGGCCACGGCCCACCCACAGATGCTCACCCATGCCGCTCAACCAGGAAGTACCCAGCGTGCGGCAGGAAGCAGGTGCCCTGGTCCCCCGGTTTCCCAGAGCCTCACGACCCCTCACCTTCCCAAAGCTGCCTTTGCCCAGGACCTTGTGGAAGGTGAAGTTCTCGATCCTGCACCTGGTGCTGCCCTCCCAGATCTTGCCATAGGTCCCGTTGTTGTCTGCTCAAGAGAAGGCGCCTCTGACTAAGGACTCAGTGACCATGATTCCTTTCCTCAGAGCCTGGGGGCCAGCGGGGGTGAGGTGCGGGTGGGGGTGGTAGGGGGAGGAGGCCTGGGAAGGGACAGGGCCTGCTCCCCCTCGGTGACCTCTTCCCAGCACTCACTCGACAGGCCCTTGTCCATTCCCTGATGGGAAATGGGAGCTTTAGTGGGGGATTTGGACTCAGCTTCACCTGGGGCATCATCCCCAAAGACGCCTGGCTTCTTCTCAAATCCTTGGTATATCCCAACAGGCTCCGAGGACCCCGCGTCCTGCCTCCGGGAAGCTCTCTAGAAAGGCAACAGAGGCAAGCGAGCCGGACGTGAGACTTCCAAGCCCAGGAAGAAGAGTCCCCAGTCTTGACTCCCCCATAACACCAATGGGGGAAAGCGCAGGCA
>RJWT010018300.1:0-18914 GCA_004365215.1 Cuniculus paca
CAAATCTTGGAAACAACCCAAATGCCCATCAATTGAGGAATGGATAAAAAAGATGTGGCACTTTTACACAATGGAGTACTATTCAGCTATAAAAAATGATCACATTGAGGCTTTTATAGGTAAATGGATGCGACTTGAGACCATACTCATAAGTGAAATAAAGCAGACTCACATGTGTAAACACCACATTATCTCCCTAGTGTAAGAAACTGAAAGACTTAATAAAATACATAATTCCTGATAAATATGGAGAAAAGGTTCTGACATCCATGGTGCTTTTATTCTTTGATTTGATTGGTTTAAGTCCCTTTCCTACTATTTGATTGCAATATGTGAGAAGATAGGAATGGCTCTTTTGAAAAACGTGACATTACGGTAGCCATTGTTGGTTTCTTTGTGTCCGACTTGAAGGCCTGTAATGCTCTTTTGTTTTATCTGGTTTTATATTACTTCATTTTTGTTTGAGTTTATTGTCTGTAAATGTATGACCAACTATTTTGAAGAAAGCAAGAGACACTAGGGTAACCATTGTTAATCTACTGTTGTTATGTTTTGAAAACCCGTATTGCTTGCAGTGTTGTTTTCTGAAATGCTATATTATGTTTGACTCTATTCTGTTTTGTTTTGCTCTAATCTCTTTAAATAAAAATAAAAATTAAAAAAATTTTTGAAAAAGCAAGAGGTGCTTTTCCTTGTCTACTCTTCTACCTTTAAATTCTACCCAATTTATACTATCCTATCTCTTACATACACCAGTGCAGGTGCAATGTTAGCAATTTATGTTTTCATTTCCCAAACTTTTATTATAAAATGCTATTTTTAAATCTTGCAGTTACTTTTCCCAAGTACTATCCAGCTGTATTGCTCATATCTGTAGGCTCTTGTGTCAGCACTATTCTTTCTGGTTAATATCTATAACAGTTTTACAAATCTTTTTACTTCTGAGATCCCTTAGTTTCACGAATTTTGCTTTAGTAAGACTTAGCTACAAAGGTGCTAACATATAATTTTCTCCTTCCTTCTTTTAGGAATGATTGTTGAGCTTGGTTACCCCAGGAATCATAATAAGACATATACAAATTATATGAAACTATTGTTTTAAACTAAGCTCCTCTATTCATCTTCAATAGATGAGGTAAACTATCAAAATAGAGTTGCTCACACTCAATTTCCACATCATAAATCTCAGACTAAACTGTTTATGTAAACTGCTCAGAAATCAGGATTTGAAAAATAACAGTTAAATTTCTCAAACAGTTCATTGTCTATTGGCATAATAATGAAGTTTCCATTGCTTCAGTATTTATACTAAAAAAGTAATCTGAAGTAACCTAATGTTAAATAGCTGGTTATTTTTCTAATGCTCTGGTGCCTCTTCTCACCTCATAGTGAAAGTGGCACAGAAATGACCCCTCTGGTCTTTGTTATTGCTTCTGCTATCATTAGCTGTTCTCTGTTTATAATGACAATGTCTTCTATTAAGCTTAATGGAAAATTTATTGTAATTCTTACACTGAAATATTGACTGATACTACAGTAAAAAATAAAGCCAATTGATATCATTAAACTAAATTGTTGGACTTTTGTATTTTGCCTGACTTAACATTTTGAAAATATTCTGCTAATAAAATTAAAGCTTTGACTCAGATTTTAACATTTGATTGCTTACAGCTTGTATTGAGCCCACATCTCAAAAAGATAACAAGAAATTCCAAGAGTTTCTTATTTTGAGGCAAAACGGCAATTCAACCCGTATAAACTGGACATGCTTGAGGAACTCTGACCTCAGCTAATGTTCTCCACCCACAAAAAAAAGACAAGTTTCTTATATTTTCATTTTCAGACCATCTCGAGAGCTTGCCTTGTTGTACTCAGAAAGCCTAGTGAAGGTTCTTTAATGCTATCTTGTTTGTCTACTGCTACTCATCTCAATATAGGAGGCACATTTTAGGGTGGTGTCCACTTTGTTCCTGAGGTGTGACCTGAACTATTGGCACCATGCATCACCTATTCGGGTGATGGTTACCACTGCTGCATGTTCATTATTAATTTGCATCTTCACACTCATTTACTGTGGTGTCTGCTCTCCGGCACTCTCTTTAAGCCACATTTTTGTCTGCTGGCAAACAGGACCTTTGAGCTGCTGTCACCTGCTTGAAATTTTGCTCTCGCTGCTTTCTGGTACATTTTCTGGATTCTACTATGCCACTGTTTTACATTTAACTAAGTTGTAAGTTTGAATAACTGATGTTCAGCAGCAGAAGTACAGATTTAGAGCCCTTTTAATAGTAGATCTGGGTATCGGCATACTAATATATCTCAGATCGGATTGTATGTCTAATTGAAGCAAAATCTAGGACATATATTAGGTTAAAGGGAAAAGGTACATCCATGAAATCTGTGTCTCAACTATGTGTTGGGAGACAATCTGCAGAATGCTAAGGAGAAAGCCCAATATGCTGTATAATACTAAGCCCTATAGGGTGGTGTCATGTGGAATAGGAGTAATCACCACATTGCTTCTTAAAATTTATACTTCTAATAGAAGGTAACTCAGAAAGATCCCACAAAATGACTTTTGTATTATTGATGTCTGCATCTCTGTCACAAAACAGATCCTGATCCTCAGAGTTATAAGAAAAATTCCCAATGTATCCAGTGCATCATGAAAATTTTAATTCATACCTAACATATCTAGGGCACTAAAGCCTGCAGAGTAACCATTGCCAAAGAAGGAAAGTCTTAGCATATTGATACCAACTGAGGTAGTCTAATCTCTATCCCACCTGTTGCCTTGCCTGGATTTCACTGAATGAAGAGAAAATGTCTAAGGCTGTATGTAAATTATAGAACATAAACAAATGTATAAAAATATATGGATATACATATACTTATTTCATATACGTAATTCTGTTAATATATATGCAATGAAATTATCTTTTAAAGACTTTTAATTGTTTATTATAACTCAGTTGTGTCCAACTCATAGACTACAGTTTGAATGCATCTGGAAGAAGTGTATACCTATCAATATGGTAGAAGAAATTCTCAATTATTTACAGAAATGACCAACATGAAAAAAACAAGCAATATGATTTAGGTACAGTGTCTTATGCTTTAGGTGTGGAGTGTCCCCCCAAAACCTCACATTTTTGAAAGGCAACTGAACAATCTTCAGTGGATTAACCCACTGCTGCCTTCATAACTGACTTGCTTGGAGGAGGTGGGACGTGGCTAGAGGGAGCACATTGTTGGGGTTGGTGTGACCTGGAAAAGTAAACCTTCTTCCCGGGTCTTTCCTTTTATCTCTGCTTCCTAGATGCCACGACATGAGCAGCATCCCTCCCACCATGCTATTTCTGCTTTGAAGTCTGTGGACCATGAACCATTCCACCACACGAAAGGCCATTCGACAGAACTCCTGCCACTGGGAGCCCAGGTAAACCTCTCCTCTTTTAAACTGTGGGTCTTCAGTATTGTGTTCCAGTGACCCCATGATGAGAAAGTGACCCAGACACAGAATAAGAAAACAAAATCTTTAAAAAAGATATTTATCTATAAATTAAAATAATGGCTAACAGAACTTATGACAAAAAAATAAATAAATAAAAGGGCACCGACTGAGATTAAATGTTCTAAATGTAACATGTGCTAGAGTAAACCAATTGACAACATTTTTATGAGCTTAGTTGATATTGGTAGTCAAATTAGAGTTAAGTGGCATATTTTGCTAAATCTAAGCTGGTTACTCTCTATGCTTTTAGAAAATTAGCGAGCCCAATGGAAAGGAATAGTTGTGCTTTAGAATTTAACCATCAGAACAGTGTCATTATCTAAATTCTCCATAGCCAGAGCTTCTGTTTCCTTAAAATGTGTATAGGAATGAATAATGTGACCTACAGAGTCATAGATTGCAATAAAATTATGGTTTTGGCTCTCAAAATTAACTTGACAGGAAGGGAACACATGAACATTAACCCTCATTAATGTGGTTAATGTAGTAAAATATAAATTAAAACAGCATCTTCAAGGTTTGAAACTCATTATAGAAGATTCACTTAGAGAAGAGATAATTTGTCATTTAATAATTAAATTGGGTTTCCCCTTAAATGAAGAAAGAATGATGTCTTGTATTGCATTACCATAATCTTAACACCTTGATTCCTAGATGTTTAAATCCTTGGTGTGAAAGGAAAATCATCATACTTTGGATGTTGACTCAGCATAGACAGCCAATATAGCTTGTACTGTATCAGAAATACTGTCTATCCAGCTGCTTCAGTGTGATAAGAAACATGGGAAGGACAGCAAATTATGTCAGGATTGAGCCTTTATACCATCACGGGGGATAAAGTATCATGTGAGTACATAGATAGTACTGTTGGTTGAACCACTGCATGAAGAAAACATAAATCTGAATCCAAAGTAAACATCAAAGGTTGTAAGGACAAAATATACCTTTCCCATCATGAAAACAATCAAAGATAATCAACTTGCCCCCAGATAGCTGATTGACCACTCTGGGGAACCATACCATACTCAGTGTAATTCTCTGTCACTGGCAGATGCAACACTCAGTTTTAGGCATAGCCTAATTGACCTTGGTTAGTGGAAATCTATGTTGCTGGTGCCATACATAATCTCCACAAACAGTGTATGAGGCAATTTGAAAATGACAGAGATAGCTAAGGAAAGAGGGTGGTACTCATAAAGTGGCTCATCCTGTCTACCTTTAGGGCCTGTTGGGTTTTGAGTCATGTTTTAGTGCTAGCTTCTAGGTTTGTCTTGAGGGAAAATGGCTACTTTTGGGAGGAAACTGCTCCCAAATAGGTCCTTGTAGTTTGATAGGCAAGGCAGAGTTAACCCACTCAAATGCAGGTAAAAGTGCTGATTCTATGGTGGCTGGAGAAGCTGGTGTGGGTTGCAGGTGGGGCTACCAATGTTGCTGTGATGGGAAACCTGTTTCCACTGAGGGAGGGGAGATGTCTTCATTGCTAAAGGAGACATTGGAATTGAAGGTCTCAATATTTCTGTAACTCTCACCTCTATAAGTTTTTTCTAAGATAGTACTTCATACTAATAGTGTGTACTCTAAGGATGAGAATTGTGGTTTTGTCAGTTTGGAGATGAGGTGCTGCACGTGAGTTTTAGTTCTAGAAATCCCAAAATCAATTTGGAAAAATCACAATCTCAGCACCATAGCTATAGAGATAAGAGTCTCTTTCCACATAAAAGCCTTTAGGTAATTTATAGAGATTTGAACTAGGAATTGAAAGGCTTGAGATTATCTGTTTAAATTTTACTTTTAACAAGGATAATAATTGTATATACTTCTAGCATATGATGTGCTGGTGTGCTATTTTAACATGTGTTTATTATAGGATGATTAAATTAGAAATTTAACAAGTCTATCACCTCACCTAATTACATTTTATAAATTTTCTTTCTCCAATTTTTCTTTGTCCAATGACATTAGGAAAAACCAACTAATGTTATTATACTCATTAGTTTACCAAAATGTTGCATGTATCTGTGCTTTTTACAAATAATTGGAAAAAGATATTTTGCATGTTGCTGAGACACATTGACAACAAAGAGGATTAAAATCCTTACTGGCCTAAATCCCGGTAAATATCTTAAGAAAGGAACTTCAGGAGTTAAAGGAATTAAAGACGTCTGGCCTTGGGTAAGCCATCTTTCAAAACATCAGCAAACCTTTTCAAAGTTTCTTCATTGCTCCCAGAATTTGAACCCATCTTCTTTGAAAGGTATGTATAGATCTCCTTATCATGTCCTTATTATCTAAATCTAAAGACCTTCTGTGGGCTAGATGAGAATGGTAATTGTAAATATATAATTTAAACTCAGTGCAAGCACTCCCAAGAGATCTGCCAGGTGCTCGATGATCTGAGAAAAACACTCTTTGGAAAATCATATTTGTTGCCTGTGTTTTTCACGTTTAAACCCTTATAAGTATCCAAATTTCTCACCTTGACTGTGTGATTCCTCTCTTCAAACTCTCTTGCCGTCTATCATAATATTATTTTCTGGACAAAAATAAACTCTTGTTTTTTCTACATTCTTCATCTAATGGTAAATCCTTTCACTTCTTCTCCTGGTGGCTGCTCCATACATAGTCTTGCAAGGCACATATCTTTATAATTAGTTCTCAATATGAACTATAACAGCTTTATTAATGGAAACAATCATTAACAAATTTAAAGTAATTATATCTGAGATTCAATTCTAGAAATCCCAAAATCAATTTGGAAAAATCATCCTGAACATTTTTAGGTTCTATTCATCTAGAACCTCTTTTGGTACCAAAGACTGTATTATTTTGGAAGAGGTGTGGAGGGGGAGGCAGAGAAGAAGAAGGAGGAGAAGAAGGGGAAGGGGAAGTTGGAGGAGGAGGGGGAGGAGGGGAGAAAGAGGAGGAGATAATAATGTTTATTATAAAACTTGACTCATATAGTTATAGAGGCAGAATCCCATGACATGATTCCTATAAGCTTAATGCTCATTAAAGTCAGTGATCTGATAAGGACACTCTTTGTGGCAGTCAAATTGACACATACATTTAAAGAGCAACAATTTATCTCCATTTTCCACTTCCATTTTCCCTATTAAATTCTTTAATGTCAAAAAGTCAATATTAAACTTTTGGATGCTTATTTGTTCTTTCTAAATAAATTTGTCAGTGAAGATTCATTTTTTGCCAATCTGGAAGTTCTATGTACTTTAGAGTGGAAAAATGTGTACATTAAATATTTTGTATGGTAATTTACAAATACCATGCTTTACTTTAAAATATATTTTGAAAACTGAAGTTTTATAGTAGGGGACCATATAGAGTTAAAGCTGACAATAGTAGTGGTAGCAACTGTTCAAATGGAATTATTTTGATAATAAAATGAACTGACAAAAAACCCCATATGTTACATATATAAATAATAATATTTCTAATGAATAGCTATTGATTACTTAGACAAAACAAAAATTACTGTAAGATATTTTAACTCCCATAATTTATTATTATTTATTATTTTATCAAGCTAGGATTATTGTCCCATTTCACTTATGAAGAGGCCCTCATTTCCACAAAATTAATTTTTTACACCATAGTGTGTGTCCAAAATACAAATCAATTTAATGTTTGTTTTAGGTCAAATTCTGATGAATTTTCAACATATATCAGAATATATTAGAATGGAATCCAAACTATCTCAGAACTTTTCAGCAGTATTAAATTAGTATGAACATTTTTTGAAATATGATTTAGGAATCAAATTAAATTTAACATCAAAGAACAGATTATGATAGTTTGTATTGAAAAAGATCAATAAACAAGAGCATATGCAATATTTTATTACAGGGAAGCAGGTGATTTAAAAGCAAGAAAATTAAAAGCACACAATTTTTACCTATTCTAAAGCTTACCATAATTATGTAAATTCACATTAGCAAAATTTAATGCATAATTGTGACAAATGCCAAAAAAGAAAATTTATCAAAATTAAGAAAAGTGAAAAATCACCCAACACTATCACAGACTTAAAAAGTAAAAGGTAAAGGGCACAAATCAACTGACTCCGTTCCTTTAGGTTAATTTAAGCCATTAGTGAGGTGTAGCTAGCAAAGATAATACAATTTTAAGATGCATAATAGAAGTTAATTGTCTATATAATGGAAAATAATATCACCATTTGACTGCGTTGGTCAGGACACACATGGGATAATGCAATCAATTTGTGTTCTCCAGGACTTTGCTTGCACCCATATTATGACAATTAGTAATTTAGTTTATGGGCAGTGCTTTTTCAAAAGTCTTTCTTCCACTATGGACTCTGAATTACATGCATGCAAGGACCATGACTTACCTAATTGCATATCAATGGCACCTAGCAGAAAATATGGCCATTAGAATGTGCTTAGTAAAGCATTGCATTTATTAAGGCACCCATCTTATTGTCTTGGATGCCTGCCATAACATCATAACTGATTTCTTTGCCTCTTTATTTCCTTCTCTGAATTGCATTCTCCAGATAGTAGTTCATGCAGTAAAAGTAACCTTTCCAAGGTCATAGAACCAGTAAGTGACAGATATTCTATTTAGCTTAAGTAAAGTGAATTCAGAGTCCCTTTTTCAAAGTATGATTTTTAAGTGCAATAAATCAGACACATAAGTTTCAATATTATATGAGAACACCAAAAAATTAAGAAAGAACATAATAAAAGATGGGTAATGGGAAGTAGAGAGATGGATCTTTTTCAAATGGAAAGGAAATCAAAAGAAGAAGGAGAGAAGAAGAGGAGGGGAAAGGAATGATATAGGATTTGAGATGTTATGTAATCACACACTCCAAACATGAACCGATAAAAAGTGAAAAAAAGATTTTAAAAATAAAATCTCATTTTAAATAGAAAACAAAACATGCAACAAAAGAGGGGTATTTGAATGTAATTAATTTTTCTTTCTTTGTGGTAATCTCTACCCAGTATTGCATGATGAGTATGATATACTCAAGGTTTTGATTAATACGTGTAAAAAGTTAAGTAGTAAGGAAGTAAAGCTGGAAGTAAAGGAGTAAAGCTAAGCTTGGCTAAGCAGTAGCCAGAACCTTGAGCTGACTGAACAGAATCTTGTATACAGAAAGGCTGAAAGAATGTGAAAGATTTTAGCTTTCAAAAAAAATCTTGCCTTAAAGTTTCAAGGCCTCACTAGCTTAAATATATTCTGTACTGCTTGATAACTTCTCTGTCATAAAATAAGCGTTTAAAACTGTTTAATTGCTTAATTAAGAGATGATGAATTAGTGCAAGTAACACAGAAATGAAATACAATCTAATAAAGTAATGATCTTTACAATTATCAAGGCACTCAAAGAAAGAGTGCTAGTATCTGAGGAATGGAGTGGAGGCAATGGTCATTATCCACTAGAGAAAGCTTGGTTATTTTTAACATTTTTTTTAATTTTAATTTTTTTATTTTAAAGAGAATAAAAACAAAACAAAACAAAACAAAGTAAAACACAACAAAGCAGATCAGAACAGAACAATGCAAGCAATACAGGTCTTCAAAACATAAAGACAGGAAATTAACAATGGCTACCCTAGGTCTCTGGTTTTCTTTGAAATGGTTGTTCATACATTCACACACAAAAAACTCAAACAAAACAAAATAATATAAAACCAGATAAAACAAAATAATGAAAGCATTACAGGCCTTCAAATCAGACAATAAGAAATCAACAATGGCTACCTTAATGTCCTTTGTTTTCTTCAAAAAAGCTGATCATATCTTCTCACATATTGTAATCAAGTAGTAGAAAACAGACTTAAACCAATCAAATCAAAGAATAAAAGCATTATTGAACTTCAGAACCTTGAAGATATGAAATCAGCTATGACTACTATAATGTCTCATTTTCTTCAATGTAGCTGTTCATATTTTGATATTTAATAAAATCTGCTCTTGTAAACTCTTTAGGAGTATTTCTAAGCATATATAAGCATATACTTGCACATCTACTTTTTCTATGCTAGAGGCAATAGCAGAACAAAGCACAAGAAAAACAAAAAACATTAAAGACAGATAAATAACAGTAATAAAGTGCCCAAAACAATAATAATATAGGCTTTCTAAGCTAGGTGATGGGAAGATACCAAAGGTTGTTATTTCATATAGTTGTCTTCAAGAGTATTTTTAACTTTTAACTATCTATATTTTGGTAAGAAGTTACTGGAGGTCAGCAAGATAAACAAAATAATATTGGAAAAAATTGTAATAATTTAAGTATTTTTGTTAAAAAATATACCCACTACTGTAAAACTCTACACTATGCAATTTATAATAATACTCTAATTAAATGTATTTAACGTGAACATTTAATTCTGTTACAGTATTTTACTTTTAGTTATCAAATGATTCCAGGTCTGTGTAAATTTTAATCTTTTAAATTGGACATAATGAATTCTGTTTTACTGACATATGATAATTTCTTCTTCTTCCTTTTTTTTTTTTTTTTTTGGAGCCAGGAATCAAACTTAGGACCTCGTGCTTGCCAGGTGAGTGCTGTGTCACTGACCTATTCACCTGGCAAAATGATAACTTTTTAAAAAGATGATAGGAAATAGAGGGATATATTTTTGTTGTCTGAAGGGAATTTGGAGATGGGGAAAGATCGAAGGAAGAAAGGAGAAGAACAAGTAAAATAGGTCAAATATATGTGTATGTATCACAATGAATGTATTTTATTATATATCACCAACACATCAAACACATAAAATTGAGAAATTGAGAGAAGAAAGGGAAAAAATTATGCTATGACAAAGGTAGCAGACACAGAAGGCTAAAGCAAATAATTTGTATGTTACATATAACATATAACAGCATAGAGAAAACATAGCTATCATCATCGCCTTTAAAAATACTTTCTTTTACTATCATGTTTTACAGTATAAATTGTTCTGAAAAGCAAAATGACTGCTCTAGAATGTGTGTTCCTCTTTCTGAGATTGTGTGGCTTCGGCAAATAACTTGTAGTGCTCTGAGTCTAAACTTTTATATCTAAATTGTGGACAGTGATTTCCTTACAGATACATTGAATGATTAAGAATACTAAAAATGAAACACTTAGCAAAAACATAAAACATTGTGCATTGAATATGGCTATTACATTTATTTTATTGTAGCACAGAAAACTTTTTCAGAATTATAGAAATTAAAACTTCGAGGTAACCCAATGCGTATCTATTGAAGAAAATGACTAAATCTTAGGGAAAAAAAATGAGCTTGATTGTTTTTTAAATTTCTCAAAGCACATTCTTGTGTCTTAGGATCTATGATTGTTTTTTCCTCTCATTGCGGGGACAAAATACCCAGCACAAAAAGTTAAAAGAGGAAAGGTTTATTTTGCTCACAGTCTCTGGGGATTTCAGTCCATAATCAGCTAGGGTGCATGGAAGAGTGCAACAGTTAACAGTGGCAGAAGACAGTAAAAGCAACAAGAGCAAAAGGGGGAAACAAACTCTTTTTGCCCTTTTTATATAATCCAGTATTTGGATTAGGGCAATGCCAATAGAATCAGTGGACTAATCAAGCAATCATCACCTTTAATCCCAAAATTGCACTACGAATCTATCATCTACTCTAGATTCAGCTGCCTCTCAAAAGCCTGCCCCCCATGACTGCATGAGGCTTTGAGGGAACATCCAGACACAAATCATAATGGTGATACTCCTGAAAAACAGCTAATTTGGAAACATTATGTGGGAAAACTAGTAGCATGGCATTGAAGGTAGGTTGGTTTCATAACTTCCTGAAAGGACCACTCTCAAAGAAATGTCCTGGTTTTACCAATAAAAAATACACATGAAAGAGCACCACTCAGTGACTTGATTTGAGATAGAGCTACTTTAGTGAGGAAAGACCTATATCCAAAGTTCTTGTTTAAAACCAGCCACAGAGGTTTACCATTACATATAACGAGGCAGCAACACTTGCTAGACAATAAAACTCTGGACAACAATTTTAAAAGAAAGTTAGAGACTAAATGCTTGGATGATTTAAAGAACATCAGCATTCGTCAGGGGTATAGAAGCCCACTGAGATGTTCACATGCTCTGTAAAGATCTGAAAATTGTAATCTCTTGCATCTGAATGAATTTAATGCTAAGTGCACACATCACATCACTTGATCAAGATTAAAATTTCTATGCTTTTCAGTGTTAAATACAAGCCCCAACAAAAACAATTCGTGGTACTTAGTATTGAGTGATTTTGGGGTTCCAGACAATTGAAAAAATATATATTTAATAGGTGAACATTAAGTAACTATGAGATGACCAATCATGTGTGTCTGGATATATAATGGAAGCATGAATTTGGATAACATATCTCTTCCCTTCCCCTTTCTATCACATACTGTTTCACTTTTCTGGTTCTCAACTGCCATCCACAATGTGTTCAAAAATTAAAAAGAATACTTTCCAAACTGATCTGAGAAAGTCATTAAATAAACCACAGCAAGAAGAATCTATTAAAATGGTGAACGAGAAAAAATTCTCAGATAAATGATAACGCATTTCCATCATTTCCTTATCATTTTATTTTAAGTGTTCACTTTTAAAATGTATAATGTTCTGTGAAAAAATATATTCATACTGATTAGTTTGGAAATATTTCATTCTAGGATTCTTCTATAACTTGTCTTTCTTTTCATTTTTATGCTATCATTTGCAGAGCAAATTTTATGTATGCATGTATTTACTTATTTATTTATTTATTTTTGAGACAAGGTCTTGCTACACAGTTTGAACTGGCCTTGAACTCAGTTTGTAGCCTAGGCTGGTCTGGAGCTCACAACGATCCTCCTGCCTCGGCCTCCTGAGTGCTGGGATTATAGGCATACACCCCATGCCTGGCTCACAAAGCAAATTTTAATTTTAAAAAAGTAGTATCTTTTTCCTACTGTGATTTTGGTATATCTAAGAAAAACCATCCCTAATCTAAGGTTTGAGTGACTTTTATCAATCCTTTATTTCAAGATTTTTAAAAATTTGTCACTTAAATGTAGATCTATGTTGGGGCCAGGGATATGGCTAAGTGGCACATACCTGCCTGGCAAGCAGGAGGTCCTGAGTTTGATTCCTGGTAGCACGCAAAAAAATTAGATCTATGTGTCATTTTGAGTTACTTATACGATATAAGGTTATATTATCTGTATTGTCAATTATTTGCATATGGATTTTGAGTTGTTTAAGCAACATTTATGTATATATATTTTTTTAAAAATTGGGTCACTATAGGTAGCCCAGAATTGACTTGAATTAGCTATGTAGCCCCAGTGGCCTCAAACTCATCATAGTACTGCTGCCTTGACCACCTGAGTATCTGGATCACAGACGTGTGTACAACATCAGGCTTCTGAGCAACAAGTTTTGAAAAGATTATTCTTTGGATACATGTGGGAAATATAAAATTCTATTTCTGGACTTTTGGTTTGCTTCCTTTGACTTAAATGACTGTCCTTTTGTGAGTGTCACACAATACTTATCAATGCAAGTTTGGAGTAAATGTTGAAGTTGAAAAGAATGAAAATTTCAAATTTGACTTCAAGATTATTTTGGCTATTCTAGGTCTTATATTCTGTATTACATATATATTTTACAATCATATTGCCAATTTATACAAAAAAAAGAAAAAAGTGCACCTTGGATCTTGACTCATATTGCATTAAGGGTGTAGATAAGTTAGGAAGCACTCCTACCTTAACCAAGATAGATCTTCCAGTAAACATGCATGAGAAATCTTTCCATTTATTTATATTCTCTAATTTTCTACATACTATGTAACTACTCATATTTTAAAATTTAATTGTAATCAGTTTATTATTTTCTGTCCCTTTACTTCTGTCAATATAATTTATCAATATTTTTAAAGATCTGACAGTTTTCTTTGATTATCTCTATTCTTATTTTGTTTTTGCTATTTTATGTGTGCATGTGTGTCTGTATATGTGCATGTGTGTGTGTTTGTTATTTCATTACTACATCTTTATTAATTTCCTTATTTTGTCAGTCTTTAAAATCTGGATAGAAGCATCCCTGATTCTACAACTCTTGTATTCTGCAACAGTTGAAAACAGCACCATGTGCAAAATGCTGCAGTCTGCTGCCAGCAGAAAAGTAGCTAGGACCACTTGGACCATGCAGTGATCTCTGAGTGCCTGGATGGTTGAGCATGGTGAAATAAATAAAAGGGAACCAATTCCCTAGGAGGCTTGTCTCAAGCAAGAATTTTCTTCTTAAATTAAATGTTGACACTTTTGTACTCTTGAGCCTGCTATGGGTGAGGATTTGCTTTATTTTAAGATACGCTTAAGGCTTTTTTCTTCTTGTCCTTGTACAAAGTGCCTAGTTACTTTTAATGGTACTTATCTCCCTAGAACCTATACCTCCTTTGGCCCCAAATTTACACATTATCTGTTTTGGGCTAAATTTTAAAATTTTCAATTTTTGCTGTTCTACCCTTTGCTGTCATTCTCACTGTAAATCTAGCTAAAAATATCCAGTGGTACTTACTCAACAGGCTAAGTTTTGGGCTGTGCTGAAAGTTCCTCTGCCAGATATAATAGCTCCTGCAGTCTCAGGACATGTGAAAAATGTAGGCAAATTTTCTGCCAGAGGATAGCACACATTCCTTGTAGTCCAACTGCCAATATTGTCCTTGTTCCCAACTGACATCTCCCAAGCCTTGCCTTTACTGTACACATTGCTATCAGCATCTTAGCCTTTCGAGATTCTACCAGAAGACCTTCAGTCAAGCTTTGATTACAGAGTTATGTACTTCTTTAGCTCATTCCTTCAAACCTTTCCAATTCCTTCCCACAAGTCATTTGTAAACTACATGGTAAGCAAAATCACAGAAACAACACCATTTTTGTGGAACCAGTTTTTTGTTTTAGTCAACTTTTCCATTTGTGGACATAGTATACAACACTTACATGAAGGAGGAATGGTTTAATTTAGTTCACAGTTTCAACAGTATGTAGTTGACAGGCTATGAGGCACAGATATGACGGGGCAAAATCAGAATAAAATTCTTTAATCTATGGCAGCTAGATGTGAAGCATGGCAAGGTAACAGTTTCAGAGAAAAATGGTGAGGTGCCATATGTAGTACCCAAGGCCATGCCTTCCCAACCACACCAGACACACCCACTGGCATGCCTTCCTAACCTGTTGGGCATTTCTTAATCCAATGAAGATGACATATCAGGTCACACAATCTTTCAGATATGCTAAGGAAAACACTAGGTATGCTCTGCATATGATGCTTCAATGGTACCTTAATATTTTCCAATGATATCAATGCACATCATCTCATTTTGGTTCTTCCAAAAGCCTGTGCTTTTTGGTTACATAATCTCAATTACTATCTCTAAATAATTGGCAAGAATTTTTGAGATTATAAAGTTTAATAAATGTTACTGAATTCGTGAATTTAAAAGCTGGCGAGTAGAATTCATCTTAGGTTTTGGGGCCCTGTGCCGTACTTACTTGGCTCACCAGTTCTTTTGCAGATGTGATTCTTGGAATTTATATGTAAAAGTAGTGACCCTTTGGAAGCACTCTAAGTCTTATCTTATAGACTTTCTGCACAGACATTGTGTTATAGCTCAGGATATTTTTCACTCTCTTCATATTAACACTTGGGTATTCTAACCTGGAAAAGTATTCTCTGAAAGACAGGAAACTGTAGATAAATGCCTTATGTGCTCATTCCTAAGAAGAAGCCATATGCTTTATTGGATCATGCTGGGAAAGACTCAGTTGTTTGGAGCAGTAGTAAATTTAGTATTCAACTTGTATTTTCTCTTCTTTGTTCTATGCTTCAGTCTTCCTGATCTTTTGTCTTCCCTACTTCTTTTAAACAAATTTTAAAATAAGCTTACACATCCACAATTACTCTCTGGTTTTGTTTTTCTGCACAATAGAGATTATGAGGAATTTGAGAATGTCTCTATTAACTTGCCTTCCCAAAATACTTTATTAACAAAATGGTAAGAACACATTTTTTTTTTGATACTGGGGATCGAACTCATGACCTCGCACTTACAGGCAAGTGCTTGAGCCACTGAACTAAATCCCTGCCCCAAGAACACATATCTTTACCTTGTATTTGCCTTCATGTTCTTTATAATGTCTGCATTATTTTCCACAGTATTATGCCTGAATTATTGCTTTGTAGACTTACTAATAGCATAGAATAGGAATAGAAAAGTGAGGTACCTGGTGACATTCTTATCACACCACTTACTTATTATGAGATACTAGTAAAAGTATATGATAGTTATGAAAGTACTAATAACAGCCTGTAAATTAATTAGGTATATGCATCCTTACCTCATCTACATATTGGAGTACGCAGTTCCTAATCATGAAACCCAAATAACTACTTCTTCAAGCATCTGTGACTGCTTTTGAGTAGACCATCAATAGGAAACTGAAAAAAAACCCTGTTTAGATCTTAGAAATTCACATTTGCTTTGACAACTCATAAATTCTGAAAATGATGCATTTATGCTCAAGGTAAATCAAGTTAGCTCTATAATAATTATGTGTTTTGACTTTCAAAATTGACTGCATTATAAACACTTTCATTGAAAGGTGAATACAAGAGTACCCAGAGGCCAATTCAATGGAGCTACAATTAGATGAAACTATATTATTCTTTACCATGCTGTGTTTCCCATTAGCTGGTGATCAAAAGAAAAATTCCACAGAAGATCAGTAGGATGCAAGATTGATTACAGACTGATTCAGCAGTATAATCACTAGCTAGTGCAGTCTCAGCATGAATGGAGTCCCCAGAGAGCTGGTTGCTATCTGATAGCACTACAGAGGGGAGAAATCAAATGACTTCTAGAATGTAGATGGGTTCGGGTTGCATTAAACAGGAAAGGATTATATCTCACACTGTCATCCATCCTGCCATCCGAGCACAATGCATCTAAAACATCTCATTTCCACGGAAGGTATACATCAACTTTGCTGCATGGCCTGATTCAGCAACTCCCAGGAAGAAAGGGATACTGCACAACTGCTATGTGAAAATAGCTGCAATTAATTATGTTGTGATTTTGGTGCTTCTTGCCAAGGATAAAAGACCTATGCTTCATTGTTAACTTACATACCTTGTATTAGTCATTCTCCCTTGACATTATAAATCTAAAACACAGTATTCCCTGCTTATAAAAATGATGGCACAAACTACTAAAGGGCAATGGGAACAATACAAGAAACAATGAAAAAGTAGATTAAAATTTAACATCTAGTTCTAATTTTGCTGAAATCTTTTTTTTTGCACTTATATGTAATTGACTTATTTGTGCTTATTAAACTCAACTAAAAATGGAATGATCATATTTGTAATTCCTAAAAGCAAGGGCTACATATTTTACAACTCTAAAATTTTACTTCAAATTTTGTCTAGTTCTATGGTTCTGCACATATATATCAGATATTTATACATATACATATATTCTGCATATTAAGAAAAGAGTAGGCAGTTTTAACACTGCTGAGATAAAATAAGCATTATTTGCATGCTAAATCTCACTTGCCCATTGAATAAATAACTTGAATACTTTATAATAATGGACAGAGTAATAAAATTTTTATAGGAAAAAAAGCACATGAACATTACACTAACTCAAATCTATATCTTTCAAACATAGGGAAGAATAAGGTGCAATACATATCCCTTTCTTTTTTATTTCATATCTCTTTCTTTTGATAGCACTCAGAGAAAATACATTTTATAGGTAAATCCCAGTGTCTCTTCATTGTTGGAAGCATCACCCCAGATTCATAGTTGACCTGAGAAGGGGGTTGCTAAGAGCACATCAATGATACATCTCATTTTTTCTTGGATGCAAAGACAGCAAATAGAACTTGGCCAATTGTCTAGTGGGGGATATTTGTTTGGCATAACTAAGAATAGCCTTTTATAGAAACTAACGATTATTAATCAGTGTAATTCTAGATATTACATTGAATTGTCATCTTAAAGAATTTTCAATTTGTTGCACGGTTTTTATTTCTAGGACTTACACTTATTTTAGTTCTGTTGCACATCTTTAATGACATATCATAAATTTCAAAGGTCTATATTTTCCTATGTTATCTATTCCATTAGTCATTCTTTTTATTTAAAAAGTTAAAACCATGATAATTTCAATAATATATTGGATATTATTATGCATATTATTTTTAAATTACAAGAAATAACAATTCTCTATACATAAATTTCACAGTTTAGGAGAAAAGGTTGAATCTCTTAAAAAGTGCAAACTATAAAATCTAATTTCAAACAACCGAAATACTTGAAGAAATAATCTTACCCTGATAGAGGATATCTACAAAATTCTGTGTATAGCATTATTTAATGATGGGAAACTGGAGAATTCCCCCTAAGAACAAAAACAAATACAATATGTACACTTTCAATACATTATCATAAGTCTAATCTAATGCAAAAACACGTGCAAAGGAATAAATACATGGAGTGGATAAGCATAAATTAAACTTTGTACATACAAATATACACAAGGAAAAGTTTAAAAAATACATGTAATGAATCCAAACCTGAGGTTATTTTGGTCTTGGGATGATACATAGTCATATGTCAACTTTAAGTGTATTTATATTCTATCAGTAAACAGTAACCACAATTTAAAAATAGTTCTACTTAAATTATTACTAATAAAAACAGTAAAATATTTCAAAATAAGTATAGTGAAACATACACCACATTGCTATGTTGAAAACTACTAAATAATGATGAAAAATGCAATGATACATAAAATGGAGAAATATGTTGTAATAATGGATTAAAAACATCAAAGTTGTTAAGATGGCATGTGTACAGAATAAGTTCAAAACACAATTTGTTCAGTTTTTCACCATAAGAGTAAATATTATTACATTGTAATTTAAATTATAAAAAGGCAGTTGGGTGCGGTGACTCATGCCTATAATCGCAGCACTTGGGAGGCTGAGGCAGGAGGATCACTGTAAATTTCAGGCTATCCTCGGCTACAAAATGAGTTGAAGGTCAGTCTGAACTGCATAGTGAAAGCTTGTCTTGAAAAAACAAAAAAGAAAAAGAACAAGAAAACTAAAATATAAAAGGGCAAAATTTAATACAGTTTTATGATAAAATATTTTATTGTAAATGTACTGAATTTGAATTTTCAGATTTCTATAAAAACACCTTTTTGTGTTCTTTCTTTCAGTCCTGGATATTCTAGAAAAATACAAGCTTAATGTCATATTTCCAGGTTTTGCCTTGCTGCCTTTCTCTTTCCTAATGTAAAATGTAAACTCAACATTAAACTCAAATCTTCC
>RJWT010018301.1:0-18928 GCA_004365215.1 Cuniculus paca
CCCTCCTTTTTCCCTATCAGAGTCAGAACCTTGGGCTGGAGGGACCTTGGGACTATCCCATGTGGCAATTCTGATGTTCTTATTGGCTTCAGGGTGCTTGACTTCAAGATCAAGCGAGGCCTGGAAGGGCCTGGGCCAGGGCTTTCCTTCAGCTCTCGGGCCCCCAAACACGTGTTCCAGCCTTGAGATGTGGTAAATCCCTGCATGTGTCTGAGTGGCTTTTGGCTCTCCCCCACCCCAGTTCAAGGCTATAGCATCATGTGGTATTCAGGGTGTGCAGAGGGGCTGGGGGTACACAAAGGATTTGGGGGTCAGGGCTGCAGTGGGAGTGTCCGTGTTGGGACTGGGGAGTGTTGCGTAGTATCTCTGTCCACACCTGTGGGCTGTCCAGGTGATAGTGCTGTGTTCTTCTCTTTAGGGTAACTGAGCTCTCTGCTCTGCTGACCCAGTCTCAGAAGCAAAATGAAGATTATGAAAGGATGGTAAAAGCTCTGAGAGAGACAGTGGAGATACTGGTACATGATCCTGTGTTCTGGAGAGGAGTTGGGAGGGGGCTTATAGGTTCCTTGCCCTTTATGGGCACACAGTAGTCAGAGGGCAGAAGGCATAGACCAGTTAAATGACCCTTGATGAAATCCTTCAAAGTGAAAAAATATTTTGGCTACGTTTGAAAATTAACTCATTCATTCATTCAATATTAATTGTTTACTCTCCCAATTGTATTCCTGGAGAATTTCAATGTCCTTATCAGAGGGAGGTGGTCTATCCATTAAGAGAGGTACTGTCAGTCAGGCATGTGGCACACATCTGTAATTCCAGCACTTGGGAGCTTGCGGCAGTTTGAGGCCAGCCTGTACTACATAGCAAGACCCTGTCTCAAAAAACAAACAAACAGAGGGGATGAGGTGAGGGAGAAAGACATTCTGCCACATTAACAAATTACCAGGAGGGGAGACGTAGAGGAGTATGGCAGTGTTTAGTCTGCAGCAGAAAAGGACTTGAGGAAGAAATCATGGCTGCCTTCACATAGCTGAAGGTCTAACACTGAGAAAGAGAAAGTTGAATTGTTTGTTTGCCACGGCAAAACCAAAGTCAGGGGCTAGGAGTTGAGTTAGGAGATAGTTTGGCTCACAACTAAAGCTATTCTTTCCAATAGTCTGCCCTGTGAAGAAGTGAGGGTTTAGTCACTGACTGAACCTCTGCTGGGGATGTCACCAAAGGGATTCTTTAGGTTGGCTCTAGGACTCTGGCTCCTTTCTGTGTTTCCCTTCATCTCTTTGAATTTTCATCTCTTATGTTAGGTGACTCTTGAACCCTTATCTACATGCACTCCTGCAATTTCATCCAAACTAAAGTCAGCTGTGAGCCAGACTTGTGTCTTTTTGATTCCCTTTTGTCAGGAATTTGCCGAATTTGACATCCATAGGGCTTATCTAATATAAATGAGTGAAGTGGCCTGGGATATGAGAGTTCTGGTTTTCCAGCACTGTTGTGTTTAGCTTTTAGTACTGCATAGGACACTTGAGCTCAGCATGAAAGAAACAGTGAGGAATGGCAGGGACCGTAGGACCCTGAAAAATAAGTGTCTCAAGCCAGGCATGGTGGCACACTCCTGTAATTCTAGCCCTCGAAAGGCTGAGGCAGGGGAGTCATGAGTTCAAGGACAGCATGGGCAATAACTTAGTGAGACCCTGTCTTAGAAAAATAAAATAAATATCATCTTGAGGAAGTTCCCACTATTCAACTTCAGTAAATTGTTGTCATCTAGGAATGGGAGCATTTGTTAACTTTTTGAAAGAAGCTAGAAATTCAGATTTTTGTGTAAAATCTCTCAATTTATAATTAAGTGTTAGGGCTGGGGATCTAGCTCAGTGGCCTAAGCGCCTGCCTGGCAAATGCGAGGTCATGAGTTCAATCCCTGGTGCTGCAAAAAAAAAAAAATTAAATGTTGACTCAAATTTGTTTTGTTTTATTTTTGTTTTTTTTTGGTTTTTTTGTACCGGGAATCAAACTCAGGGCCTTGCACTTGCCAGGCAAGCACTGGGCCCACTTGAGCTACATCCCTGGCCCTTGACTCAAATTTTATATAAGCCAAACAAACGTAGTTGTAGGTTTGTATCTCTAAGACTTCACTAAGATAAGCACAGTATGAAGGAAAAGAGGAGTCTTCATGATGATTCTTGATTTGGGGTTAGTGGCAGAACATTTTCCTAGCTTATATGAGGCCTAGGGTTCGAACACAAGTGGTGCCAGGAATCGAACGCAGGACCTCATGCTTGCCAGGGAGGTACTGTGCTGCTGAGCTATATCCCTGGCCCTAAACAAAGTATTTAGATTTGAGTCCAACGGTTTCTCCAGTAGCCTTAAATCTCAGATGTTAATTTACATTCAGAGACTGTGACCACCTCCATCCAATAATAGCTCACATGTTGTCAGCATTTGCTTTTTTTTTTGCAGTACCAGAGATTGAACCCAGGAGTGCATTCTATTATTGAGCTACATCCCCAACCCTTTTCAGGCTCATTATGTTGCCCCATAGGACTTGAGATCCTCCTGCCTAAGCCTCCCTCAGTGTGGAATTACAGGATGCTTGTTTGTTCAAGCCAGCACTCTGTTGAGTCATTTACAGCCAGTTTTTCATGTGCTTCTAGATGACTTGTGAAGTAGTTGCTGTTAATTATTCCTTCTTTCAAGGGAAATGTTCACAGGAGTTACATAAAGTGACCAAGCTAGTGATTGATAGATCAAGAACCCCAGTCTAGGCAGGTTTATTAAAACTTTTAATCACTTAATCTGAACTTTTTATCATCATATTGCATTGTTTTTAGACTCCTTGGAAAAGTGGAGTTGACGAGATAGACAATGAGCTGGGTGTGGTCATGCGTGTTTGTAATCCCAGCACTTAGGAGGCTGAGGCAGCTGTGAGGTCAAGGCAGCCTGGGCTACATAGTGAGTTCAAGGCCAGTCTGAACTACATAGTGAGACCCTGTCTCAAAACAAAACAAGATAGACAGTAAGAATTTGGTTGATTTGAGGTCTGGAATTATGTGTTCTCTTTTGTTAGTTTGGCTCTTAGGCTCTATTCTGTTCCCTTTGTAGGAAACAAATCACACAGAGTTAATGGAACGTGAAGCATCTCTCAGTAAGAATGCCCAAGAGGAGAAGTTGTCTTTGCAGCAGTTGATCAAGGATATAACCCAGGTACCAGTAAGCCCATTGCCTTGGTAACTGGATAATGCCTCACTCTTCTCCCCAGGGTGCTTTGACCCCTCAGATGTCTCAGTTTCCATTCTCTGAGGTTTGGGCTTAGGGCATTGTGGGGATGAGTTGTCTGAGTCTAGTTGAAGAGCAGACCCCCAAGGCACAGGTAAGTATTCATGCCCAAGTACTGTGTAGTGGACAGGCCTTCTTTGTTGTTGCCAGTTGCACTTCTCCAGCCACAGGCTGGATTCTGGTCTTTGTCACTTGATGTCCTCTTCCTTTGTTTCCTCATTTATTACTTGTCACTGTGTGCGACCATGGCGATGTAGAGGATGAATGATTGCTCAGAGACTAGACTTAGTTCAATCACCAAGAGGCCCAGAAAGGCCATCTCAACCAAGAGCGCCCAGCATTAGAGAGACTCCCAGGAGGAGCCTTGAAGCCCAGAGCTCTCTGGGTTTTATTTAGAATATCAGTGTAAGTGAAAAAAGCATAAGAAAAACAGTTTGGGCAAGGAGCTGTCTCATGGCTAGGCAGTTTTTCTTGGGGGAAGGGGAAGGACAATGCCCGGATACAACATGTCTCACTAATGTAAACTTCTTGTTTAGCCACTGGTTTCTCATAGAACCTGTGTGCTTTTGCCCTGCAGTTTAACCATTCAGTCCTCAACCAAGTCCTCCACAATTTCCTATAGAGTATTCTAGGCTATTTACTAGTCCCAAGCTTAGATAACCAGAAGGTTCTCCCAGGCTGTAATGTAAGTCCCCTGTGAGACTCCAGCCTTAGTCATTGGTGTGTTGACCCCGCTGTCTTGAGTTTCAGGCTTTGGTAGACGAGGACAGTATGGTCCAAGACTCTAGTCATGAGAATTCCTTGGAATTGAACGCTAGTAGCTTCTGCCAGTTTGATTCCCAGGACCCAGGCAAGGCTGTTACCCTGGTACATTCGGTGCTGACTCAGAGACGCCAGGCTATGCAGGTGAGAACCCCAGCATTTCTTCTGGGAACCCACACACAGGGTGGGCTCTGGAAGAGTATGGGTAACTACCGCAGGGTGACTAAACTGATTTGTGCCCCAGGTATCTCCCTAGCCTGGGTTTCCCCTTTCAGCTGGCCAATTATGAGGGGTTCAATTGGTACCCCAAAATGTGCATTAGAGTCTCTGCCCACTTGTACTTGTGGGTAACAGGCACATTTGCGTGCCAATGGCATGCTTTGTTTTGCACGTGATCTTTGCGTAGCTAAGAGCCCTGAAAGAGTATGGGTAAGTGTCCCACTGTTCTGAGGGGCCCCCCCAATTACCATCCCCATTCCACTCTGCATTTGAAGATTGGCCAACTCTAAAAGTCTAGAGCTGCAGAAGCCCCAAAACTCTGATCCTCCGACTTCTCAATTAGTCACATCTCTAAACAAGCTTACCCTTGTTTTACCAGCCCCACCCTCCTCATCTCGCCCTACCTTCAGGCTTCTGAAATCCCTCCTTTGGCCTTGCTGTCTTGCTCATATCTCGTTTCTATTGCTGTCCCTCCTCAGGACCTAAGGCAGCAGCTTTCAGGCTGCCAGGAGGCTATGAGCGTCTTGCAGCAGCAGCACTATCAGTGGGAAGAAGAAGGCAAAACCCTGAGACAGCGGCTGCAGATGCTCACTGGCGAGCGGGACACACTGGCAGGGGAGACTGTGGGCCTCCAAGCAGAGGTGGACTCCCTCAGCAAGTGAGCCAGCGGGCTGTTTATCCCTCCCTTCCACCTGCAGTCGCAGTCCTCAGCCATTGACCCAATCTCATTGTTGCCGATTGTCTCCTCCTGCTGCCCCAACACCAAGGGCTGCTCAAGGCTGCTTTCTTTCCATTATTCTTATTCTTACAGAACAAGCTTTTGGGTTCTGGGTTCTTTGAAATTCTGAAAAAAAGTTTCCCATGCAAAAGGAAAGGCAGAGGGGCTGGGGATTTAGCTCAGCGGCTTAAGCGCCTGCCTGGCAAGCGCAAGGTCATGGGTTCAATCCCCAGTACCAAAAAAAAAAAAAAAAAAAGGAAAGGCAGAATGTTGCAAGGAAACAAGCACTTCTCTCCTTTACCCCTGACATCTGTTTCCAATAAGGATTTTAGCTCCCAAGGTCTGTTCATCTCTTATTTCCTCCTTTCAGAGAGCGACAGCTCCTGCAGAAGACCAGGGAAGAGTTGCAGCAGCAACTAGAGGTGCTGGAGCAGGAGGCATGGCGACTGCGAAGGGTGAACGTGGAGTTGCAGTTGCAGGGGGACTCAGCCCAGGGGGAGAGGGAGGAGCAGCAGGAAGAGTTGCACTTGGCTGTAAAAGAGAGAGAACGTCTGTAAGTGTGACCAGTCCCCTTGCTGCAGGGGCCTGGCCTTCCATTCCACAGCCTCCCCAAGCCACTCCCCTCTTATAGAATGTGCATTCAGACTAGGATACTGCTCCTTCTTTTGCAGAATGATGAATATAGAAAAGTTCATCAAAACTTTGCTGAATACCTGCAAGGACAAGACATTATGGGGAATACATAAGGGATTAAGACATGGACCCTGATCACAAAAAAGCATGCAGTTTAATGAAGAAAACAGAAACAACTGTGACATGAGGCTAGATAAAGTATGAGCTAAATAGAGAATCAAGCTTGGTGTTTTGGAAACACAGGAGCAACAGTTAATGACTGAGGACCAGGGAAAGCTTTATGGAGGAGGGGGTATAGGCTTTGACCTATTTTGGTTGGTGAAGAGTGAGAGAAAAGCCAAAAGAGCAGAATAGCAAAGAAAAGGAAGCAGGAAAGTTCATGGCAAGTTCAGAGTAGGCTGGGCTGCTAAAGGGTCAGAAATACTGGGAAGTAGTAGGAAATGAACTCAGCAAGAAGACAAGTCCGGAGTCACTGGCCCTGGCTAATCTGTAAATTCCCCTAAGTAATGTTGCAGTAAAGAGCAGGGACTTTAGAGTTGGGCAAAAGCTTGGTTTAGATTCTGGCTCTGTCATTTGAGCAGATTATTTTATCTGCAAAATGGGGACAATACTATTTACCTTGAAGGGTTGTTGGAAAGATTAGAGCTGTATTTTGGAAAACGTCACCATAGAACCTGCCTATGCTAGGTCTTGAGTAACTGGTAGTAGGGGTGTCTCTTCTTCACTCTTTGTGTGTTCTTCTCTCTTAAAGCCCTAGTTCTTTGTGCCTAGGAGACGAGAACAGTGGAAGCTTGAAGGCTCCCTGCTGTATGAAGAGGAAGGGCAGACAATCTGCAGAGATAACTACAGTTTTAAATTTTAATTTATTGTCATATGTATCATCATATGATTCAAAAGTTGTAAAACTGAAAGCCGGGCGTGGTGGTGCACGCCTGTAATCTCAGCACTTGGGAGGCCAAGACAGGAGGATCGTTGCAAGTTCAAGACCAGCCTGGGCTACAAAGTGAGCTCAAGGCCAGCCTGAACGGCACGGCAAGACCCTGTCTCGAAAAGACAAGGGCCGGGGATCTAGCTCAGTGGCCTAAGCTCCCGCCTGGCAAACGTGAGGTCCTGAGTTCAATCCCTGGTGTCGCAAAAAAAAAAAAAAAAAAAAAGTTATAAAACTGTTTAAAAAAATACACACAGAGAAGCCTCACTCCCATCTTTCCTTTCTCTATCTCATTTCTCTTCCCTTTATAGGTAACCATTTAAATTAATTTCTTACCTTTCCAGTGTTACTTCATGCAAACTTAAGCATAAATTCTTTTTTGGCTCACTTTTTTGCATAAAAGCCAGTGCACTAAATATATTGTACTGTACCTTGTTTTATTCATTTCCATTGTCTTAGAGGTCATTCCTTATCAGTTTTAAGACCTTCCTCATTCTTTTGTGTAAGAGAGGGAACCATATCCCTGTTACCTATTGGAATAAGTATATAACTGTTACCTGTTGGGGCTTGGCCCCTCCCAAAGACTTCCTCTAGCTCCCCTCCTTTCTTTCTTAGTCAGGAGACGCTGGTGGGCCTGGAAGCCAAGCAGGCAGAATCACTCGGTGAACTGATCACGCTTCGGGAAGCCCTGGAGTCAAGTCACCTGGAAGGGGAGTTACTGAGGCAAGAGCAAGCGGAGGTGACCGCAGCACTGGCCAGGGTGTGTAGGCCTCCTCTTTATTTGCTGGGTGGGTGGCTTCGAAAGTTATGTTCACAGAAAAGGGGCATGCAGCATCCCTCATGCTTTACCCTTCACACCAAGAGCCCTCCCATGTTATTCCTCAATTATTAATCTGCTTCTGGGTCCCCTTCCTCCCAACATAACCTCTATATTGAAATTAGATGAGTTTTCTAAAGCATAAATTTGGCTAAGTCAGTCTCTTAAAGCCTTTCAGTGGCTTGCTAGCCCTGGTGCCACGTTCAAAACTCTTTGCCATCTGCCTCAAACTGCTTTTGGCCTCCCACTCCAAAACCTCATCCTAACTCCATGTATTCTTTGCTCTTGCCACATAGCATTAATTGCATTCCCAGTTATATCGTGTTCCTTCATGACTAATATTTCATATATTTTTTCTTCTACTGGGACCTCTTCTTTCCTCCCTCTTGAAACTCAAACTGTTCCTCATCTCTCAATACCAAACCTAATGTAAACTCCTCTATCAAGCATTTTTGACTCCTCCAAGCTGAATTAATGCCTTTGAGTTCCCAGAGCACTTTGTGATTATACTTTCTATGGCATCATTACAGTTGTACTTGTTTATGTGTCCTTATGTCTGTGCTTCTATGCTGTGAGTTTGTCTTACTTCTCATGAACAGAAGGGAAGGGGTGAAGTGTTCGCTAATCATCGTTTAAAAAAAAAAAAAAGCAGCAGGTGTTTGGAACTGTTCGCTGATTCAGGAAAACTGGGCATAGGAAACTCTTTAACCCTTCCTTGTTTCTAGGCAGAACAGTCCATTGGAGAGTTGTCAAGTTCGGAGAACAGCCTGAAAGCAGAGGTTGCTGATCTTCGGGCTGCAGCTATCAAACTCAGTGCCTTAAATGAGGCTTTGGCCTCAGATAAAGTTAGGCTGAACCAGCAGCTTCTCCAGGTGAGCAATGACGCACTGGATTCCCAAAGTAGGGCTAGGCGCCCCCCTTACTGAGGCTATGGCAGTGACACACAAAGCTGATGCCCATAACAGGGCAGAGTCCTTGAAGATCAGGCCCAAACAGGTTACCCCTCAAACGCAGTTCTGAAGTGCCCAGAAGCAGCATTTACAATGCAGAGAAGAGCAAACAATTAGACTGAACCATGAAGTACTCCCATCCCACACCTCAGCAGAATCAGTTTGGGGCTTTGGGGTAAATGATCAGAACTTGGAAGAGACCTATGTCCTCTGGAAGCAAGACTAGAATTTTAATCCTATTGGGCCAGACATTAGCAATCACCAGAGAAGAATCTGTTGAAAAGTGTAAGTCCCAAAATATCTCCTCTGTAGTTTACAAGTTTAACTTGCAATTTTAGTGAGGGGCTATCTTGCTACCCTATTCTCCTGAGCCCAAGAAATGTACTATGTGGCATTTTGCTAAATTCTCTGAGAGCTGGATTTTGCCTTTTTTTTTTTAATCTCCATTGCCAGCATCCAGCCCATGCAGTACCTAGAATATAGGCACAGATCAAATGAATGTATTTTCCCTTCTAAATTATAAGCACTCTGGTGTCATCTTTGGATGCTGGATTCAGATCTCACTTGGATATCAGTCTAAGCATTTGAGACAGTGCAGGAAAACTGTAACTACTCATCTTTAATACACTCTGCCCTTTTCCCTTTTTGACCAGTAGTTGGAGCAGGACAACCAGTCCTTGTGCAGCAGAGTGGAGGTGGCAGAGCAGGCGAGAAACACTTTGCTGGTGGACCTGGCAGAGGCAGAGAGAAACAGGGAAGCCTTGTGGGAGAAGAAAACTCAACTGGAGGCTCAGCTACAGAAAGCAGAGCAGACCAGAACTGAGCTGCAGGCAGAGCTCAGGGGCATCCAAGAAGAAAAAGAAGAAATTACAGAGAAATTAAGTGAGGTGAGAAGACAAAACTGACACAATTACATTAAGGTATAATATATCCTCCAGCCTGGTGTGGTGGTACATACCTGTAATTCTACGATTCTAGGAGGCTGAGGCAGGAAGATGGCAAGTTTGAGCTCAACCTGGACAATTTAGTGAGACCTTGTCTTAAAATGAAAAATAAAAAGGTCTGGGGATATAAAAAGTGCTGGGTGGCCAGGGATATAGCTTAGTGGCACAGCACTTGCCTGGGAAGCACAAAATCCTGAGTTCAGTTCCTGGAACCAAAAAAAAAAAGGGTCTGGGAGGGATTCTGAGTTCCATCCCCAGTAATACACACACACACGCACACACGCACACAATACGTGTTCATTGTAAAAAAATTAGAGTACTACAGAAATGACTCAAAGTGAAAGTCTTCCCGGAAATGACCAGTATTAGTAATTTGTGATATATCTTCCCATTTTTAAAAGGAATTACTATAGGAATCTGTCTTAGTTACTTTTCTTGTTGCTGAGTCAAAATACCCAGCACCCACAAGTTAAAGAAGGAAAGATTTATTTAGCTCACAGTTTGTAGAGGTTTCAGTCCATACCAGCTGAATCCAAGGCGAGTGACACATGGCAGAGGGGCAGCAGTTCATGGCGGAGGAAGACAGCAAAACAACAAGAGCAAAAGGGCAAAAGCAAACCTTTTTCTGCTCCTTTTATCTTATCCAGATTGCTGGGGTTGGGGTGGTGCCAATCCAGTCAGTGGACTGATCCAGCAATCACCCACCCTTAGTCTCAGCACCTTTAATCCTAATACTGAACCATGAATTAATCACAAACTCTAGATTCAGCTACCTCCTAAAATGCTCTGTCTAAAAGTACATGAGGCTATGGGGGGACATCTAGACACCAACCATAACAGGATCCTTAGCTGATTCCTCACTACTTTGTACCCACTTTGAATTAAATGCTTCACCTCTATGCTCTGCTATCACCTCATGCTTATTTTAGCCACTATACCCTTGATACTATAATTATCCATTTGCATGTCTTCAAAAACAAAGCAGTATCTTTTTTTTTTTTTTTAAACTGGGAATCGAACTTGGGACCTCACGCTTGCCAGACAGGCGCTGTGCCATTGAGCTAAATTCACAACTCCAGTATCTTTTTTTGAGACTAAATGTTGCTGTGTAATCAGGTCACTATGTAGCCCAGGCAGGCCACAAACTTGCAGTTTTCCTGCTTCAGCTTCCTGAGTGCTGAGATTACAGGCACAGGTCACCATGCCATTTTCCAAGGCCTTGTCTTACTTGTCTTATTCCTACTGCTTTTACCTCAGTGCCAAGCACAAAGTAAATTTTTATCTGAACTAGTGAATGACCTGGCTCAAAGAGCATCTTTCTCTGCCACCAAATTACTCATTGCCGTAATAATTATACATACTCCCCCTTCTTGGAATCCCTTTCTCATGACAGTAATCACTTTGTTCCTGGTGTTTTTACATGTGTGTCTTACTTCTCAAAACTAAAAGCACCTCAAGAGCATATCTGCTGCCCTAGAAAGGGTCTTGCTCGCAGAAGAGTGTTCCTCCTGAGCTGGGGGATCACTGGGTTGATGACCTGTGATTGAGTGAGCAATGCTCAGGGCTCACAGTGCTGGCCACAAAATCTCCAAAGAGTCAGCAGCCTTAACCTGGTGGTATCAGCCCCGGGGCGATTCTGCCTCTGCTCCGCATCTCACCACCTTCTTCCCCTCAGTCTCGTCACCAGCGGGAGGCAGCCACAGCTCAGCTGCAGCAGCTGCATCAGGAGGTAGAGCGACAAGAAGAAGGGCTTGCCAGGGCAACGCAGGAAAAGGAAGCCCTGGTTCGGGAGAAGGCAGCTCTTGAGGTGCGCCTGCAGGCTGTGGAGCGGGACCGCCAGGACCTTACTGAACAACTGCTAGGGCTCAGGTAGGGCACAGACCCTGTTCAGCCAAGCACAGAGAGAGCTTTGCGAGGGGTCGCCAAGGCAAGCTCTCTGCACCTGTGAGTTCTCAATGAGTTATGAATTTATGATCGCCCCTAACTTCTCCAGGTAGCCAGTACCTAGAACCCAGCACCTCTTAAGGAAGAGGAAGGGACTGTATAGGTAAGATCTCTTACTGATTCCTGAACAGCTCAGCCAAGGAGCAACTAGAGAGCAGTCTGTTTGAGGCCCAGCAACAAAATTCTGTGATAGAGGTCACCAAGGGGCAGCTGGAGGTCCAGATTCAAACTGTCACCCAAGCCAAGGAAGTAATCCAAGGTGAGAACCTAACTGGAATAGGGCACCATCCATCCTGTGGAACGTTCAAAACCTGGAAGACAGCGGGAGGTGTTTAGAGTCCTTCTCCAGCCAGGCCTTGGAGGCGGGGGCTGCCTGTAAGGGAAGCAGGAGACCATCACTGGGTGAAAGGGAGTGGAGCAAAGCCCCGGAGAGCTGTTCCTGTTCCGGCATCCTAGGGGAGGTGAAGTGCCTGAAGCTGGAACTGGACACTGAGCGAAGCTGGGCAGAGCAGGAGCGGGATACAGCAGCCAGACAGCTGGCCCAGGCAGAGCAAGAGTGGCGGGCCGCCCTGGAGCAGCAGAAGGCAGGCCACCGGGAGGAGGTGAACCGGCTCCAGGAGAAATGGGTGAGTAGTAGACGTGGCTGGGGGATAGGAGGGGCAGCCTCCCTTCGGTGAGTACGCACCTGCTGACTCTTGGTGTAGATACTGCTGCTTATAAGAGTAAAATTATGTCACCAAGGTATAAAATCCAACTTCTAGCTGGGTGCAGTGGTGCATGCCTCTTACCTCAGCATTTGGAAGGCTGAGGCAGGAGGATCACCGTGAGTTCAAGGCCAGCCTGGGCTACATACTGAATTCAGGCCAGCCCGGACAATAGTGAGACACTGTCTCAAAAACAAAGGAACAAACAAAAATCCAATTTCTAGCTTTTGCTTTTTCTTTTTTATGGCACCGTGGGTTGAACCTAGGGCCTTTGCACTAAGCTACATCTCCAACTCCCCACCATTACCACCCTTGCTTTTTTTTTTTTTTTTTTTTTTAATTTTGAGACAAGTTCTCACTAAGTTGCCCAGGCTGGGCACAAATTTGCAATCCTCCTGCCTCAACCTCCCAGCACACTTGGATTATAGGCATGCACCACCACACCCACCTACCTTCTAGCTATTAAGTGAGTTAATATATGCACTAAAAATAGTTTCTGGCAAAAGCTAGGTAAAATGGTGCATACCCATAACCCTAAAATAAAAATGACTAGAGATTGGGGCCAGGGATGTAGCTCAGCAGCACAATGCTTGCCTGACAAGCACAAGGTCCTGAGTTCAATTCTCAGTACCAAAAAAAAATAAAAAATAAAAAATGATCAGAAATGAAGTTTGGGGTTCCATCCCCAATTTTAAAAAAGTAGTTTCTGTCCTGAATGAGCTCCATATTTGTGCTAACCATCATTATTGGGGCATATGTGGAGAGAGAGAGAGAGAAAGGTGAGTAAATCGTGATAGGATGAAAGGGTGCTCTTGGAAAAAAAAATAAAAAGAGTGGACCTTGGGATTGACAGTTATTAAACTGCCTCGGGAAAAGATTTTATTGTATAGTTTCACTAAATTGCCCAGACTGGGCTTGAACCTATGATCCTTCTTCCTCAGCCTCAAAAATAGGATTATAGGCGAGCTCCACCATGCTCTGCTAGAGCAGGGATTATTACACCTCACTTTATAGATGAGGAAACAGGCTTAGTTAGCGGGGTAACCGGGGCACAGCTCAAGGGTAGTAGAGAGTCTCATTCCAAACCAGTTCTCTTTCTGCTATCTGTACTCACCCATTGGGTTCTAAAGTGTTTCCTTCATGTGGCCAGGAAAAAGAGCGCTCCTGGCACCAGCAAGAACTAGACAAGGCTCTGGAAAGCCTCGAGAGGGAAAAGGTGGAACTGGAAATGAGACTGAGGGAGCAGCAGACAGAAACAGAGGCCATCCGGCTACAAAGAGAAGAGGAACGGACCCAGGCTGACAGTGCGCTCTGCCAGGTGGGAAGCTAGGACTGGGGCAGTTCATTCATCAGTGATCCCCTCACCTTTGACCACTTTCTTTTTCCACTCCTAAGTGTGGGCTCTCAAGGGGCTTCCAGAAGGAGTGTGTCCACCTTACCGCCAGCGAGCCAGGATCCACGCTGTTAGCCACAGGGCCGGCAGTATGTCATACTTCCTGAGGGAGGGCTTATACTTACCACATCCTGTCAGCTTGCAAATCAGCGACAGTCTTGCACTTCCTAGTCCTCAGTCAGTGGACTCAGACTTTCTGTTTGCTGAAAGAACCCTAAAGCAGCTGGGATGTACTTGTGCCCTCTTGGGTGAGCGCGGTAACCCTGAGCCCACAAGCCCTTGCTCCTCCTGTCCCTCTGCAGATGCAGCTGGAAACAGAGAAGGAGAGAGTGTCCCTCTTGGAGACACTGCTGCAAACCCAAAAGGAGCTGGCAGATGCCAGCCAACAACTGGAACGACTGAGACAGGACATGAAGGTTCAGAAGTTAAGGGAGCAGGTATGGAGGGTGGGCCTGGGTGTTCATTCCCCCATTCAACAGTGCAGAGTTCTTTGGCACTTCTTATACACAGGTCCTGTACTGTAGGTGCTGACACATGACAAGTCCATAAAGGTGGGGCCCGCTGGTGTGACAGACATGGTCTCTGCCCTCAGGGAACTTACATCCTGGTGGCAGAGATGGGAGACAGATGAGGAGACGTAAAATAAATGAGATGATTACAGATTGCAATAAGTGTTGTAAAGGAAAGATAGGATGATGTAACTGAGAGAATTCAAGGCAAGATGACCAGGGAAGGCCTTGCAGAGAAAGAGACATTTGAGCTGAGACTTGAAGGTTAAATAGAAGCAATCCTGGGCATGGTAGTACACACCTGTAATCCCAGCACTCAGGAGGCTGAGACAGGGGGATCACTGAGAGTTCAAGGCCATCCTGAACTGCATACTGGGACCCTATCTCAAAAAAGACAAAAAAAAAAAAATGCAGCAGCCAGGAACACTTCCAGCAGAGGATTTATCCATCACAGGGCCAGGACAGACTGAAAGAGGTTTGGGAAGGTCAAGGACAAAAATCCGGCGTGTGGCTTGGTGCAGATGGAGAGGTAGGCAGGAGTCCTTCCTCAGCCATATAGGAGCTTGGATTTTGTTCTAAGGGCAGTGGGAAACTGTTGGATGGTATTTGAAAAGCAAATGCGGGACATGATATGTATTTTTATTTATATGTGTATATATATTATATATATATTTTTTTTGTGGATGCATACTACCACTGAGCTACATTGTTTTACATCTATCTATCTATCTATCTATCTATCTATCTATCTATCTACCTATCTGTCATCTTGGTTCATGAACTCAATTCTCTCCACAATTCTGGTTGCAAACCAACCGAACTAGATGAAAACAAAATCAAACTTCCCCATAAAGTCAACATTGAACCTAACCATTGAATTTGATATTGCGGAAAGAATCAAGGTTTTGAACTGAGGCACCACTGTGTATAACTTTAGCAGCTGAGTGGGAACAGTGCGTTTGGGGTGAGGGGGCTGGCGTCAGGTGGAAGGAGGCTATAGTCCACTGACATTGTTACCAAGACGTGGATCCTGACCAAGAGACCTGAGTAATCCTGTGCACTGTATGAGGAGGGAAAAGGAATAGGAGGCGGGGAGCTGAGGCGGCAACAACAGGGATTGCTGGCCTCTGCTGCAGTTTTTGCCAACCCCACAGAAAAAATAGACCCAGGCCCCTGTGGAAGCTTTTCCCACACTCACTGATATCCTCTCGCCTCGGCAGGAGACCACTGGGATGCTGCAGACCCAGCTCCAGGAAGCTCAGAGACAACTAAAGGAGACAACTCAGCAGCACAGAGATGACCTTGCTGCCCTCCGAGAAGAGGGCAGCACACTGCTGCAGGACAAGATAGATCTGCAGAACCAGGTCCCAGCCTCCTGACCCCACCTCAAAGCCTGTCCCAGGACAGCCAGGTCTTCCCGTTCCCGTCCACGGGTTGCAGAGAGCTGTGGCCTTGCTGCCTGAGCTTGGCAGGGGAACGTGTGCTGGAGAGAACATGGGCCCCTCAGAGTCCTGGGACAGTTCAGTTGCCCTCTGTATACATGAGTTCTGCTCCACAGATTAAAGTAACAGCCAACTGAAAATACTTGAAAAGAATCGCATCTGTACTGAACATGTACTGACTTCTTTCCTGTTCTTATTCCCTAAACAATAGAGCATAACAACTATTTACATAACAATTACATTGTTTGTATTAGGTATAATAAGTAATCTATGGACAGTTTAAAGATTATGGGATGATGTGCATAGGTTGTACGCCAATACTATGCGATTTTATATAAGGAACTTGAGCATCTGCAGACTTTGGTACTCGAGGGCGACTGGTTCCAGGATACCCCAGGACCTCTGTGACCTCTGACTAGAGCAAGCACATTGCATGGATTGCTTTTCCTTCTCAGAATTGTGTATCAGATGATCGGAAGTTTTTGTTTGTTTGTTTCTTTTTAAGGATAATCACTACAGTTGCCCATCACTTTGCTTTGGGGTGGAATTCTGTCCAGCCAAGATGCTTATTCTTGTCTGCTCTTACATAGCATTTGTGAGATGAGGAAACCAATGGCCAGGCTGAATGGTAATGAGAGAGGGTGTTTAGGAGAGTGGGTAGGAATGGATGGAACCTTCAGAATATTGGAGCAAGGCCACTGACTGGTGTACTTCGCAGGACCCAAAAGCCCTAGGCCAGAAGCCCCCTCCCATGGCTGCCCTGCCATCTGATTCTTATGTCCTTAATTTTCCAGGTGGAGGACCTAAAGTCTCAACTGGTGACCCAGGAGGATTCTCACAGGCTGGTGGAGCAAGAAGTTCAGGAAAAGCTGAGAAAGGCCCAGGAGTATAGCCGAATTCAGAAAGAACTGGAAAAGGAGAAGGCCAGGTAGGCTAGAAAGCCATGGAGTTAACTTTCACCTGTCTGGCAAAAGTCACAATGATATTGAAAGTTCTTTGCTCAGGTCACTTTGTATTTCATGTGTTCGGCTCTAGGGTGTATATGTAGCCATGTAGAGAGGACCTGGTCCTGTCCAAAACTTACACTTTATTCCTTTAGTAAAGATTTAGAGAATACCCATTATGTACCAGGCACTGAGCCAGAGTTGGGGATACAGTGATGAACAAGATAGTGTGTGGCCTCTGCCTCAACAAAATTTATAGTTTTGTAGAGCAAACTTTAATCAAATAATTCTCCAGATTATGACACATGGTGTGAAGGAAAGAAATGGTGCTGATATGAAGATGAATAGAGAGACATACTTTTTTGTTTGTTTGTGTTTGTTTTTTGAGGCAAGGCCTGACTATGTAGTTTAGGCTGGCCTTGAGCTCACTATGTAGCCCAGGCTGCCCTCAAATTTTCAGCAGTCCTCCTGCCTCAGCCTCCGAAGTGCTAGGATTGAGGCATGTGCCACACCCTGTAAGAGACTTACTTTGGAAAGTTGTTAGGGAAAGTCTTCCTCAGGGGCTTGTATTTAAACTGAGCACTGAGGGAAGAAATGGAGCCATCCACACAAAGGGGTGAAGGAGTGTTATACAGCAGCAATAAAACTCATGTTGTTGCTCAAAGGCCCTGAGGCACATGAAAGCTTCCAGTGTTAGTGAAACTCAGGGTGTGGTGTAACTGGATTATGGAGAATGAGGCAAGCTGGACAACTCCATACCATTTACAATGTTGGGGTCATGGCAAGGAGTTTGCAGATGAAGTTTCTTAGGAAACCACTAGAGAATTTCAAGCAGGGAAATTGACTTAATTTGATTGATTGATTGATTGATTATAATACTGGTGCTTAAACCTAGTGCCTTTGAACTGAGCTATATTCTCATCTCTTTTTGTTTTCTACTTTGAGACAGGGTCTCATTAAATTGACTAGCCTGGTCCTAAAGTTGCAATTCTCCTGCCTCAGCCTCCCTGAGTACTGGCACTCCAGGCATTTCCCAACATGCTGGCACATAATCCAATTTACAATGTATTAGAAGAAATAGCTGGGCATGGTGGCACATGCCTATAATCCCAGTACTTGGGAGGCTGAGGCAGAAGGATCACTGAGAGTTCAAGGCCAGCCTGGACTACATGGTGAGACCCTGTCTCAAAATGAAAGGGGTGGGGTGGAGATAGTAATGGCATAAAATATCAGAAGTGAAATAAGAGCATTCAACATGGAGAGAAGCATGTATTCTTAGTGATACAAGAGTTTGAGAAGGGACAGATTCTTTTGGTGATGGCCCTCGAGGCAGAAAGACAAATCAGGAGTCTGGTACAAGTGTCCAGATAAAGGATACTACTACTGCATCAGGGTTGTTAGTGGGGAGGTGGAAGACAAGGGTCGTAGTGGAGATAGGAAAGCAGTACTCTGCGGACGTGGACTGGGTGTGGGTGGGGCAGAGGGGAACTCTGCAAAGTGGTCCAAGTTTCTATGCTGGGGCACCATGTGGATAGAGATGCCATTCACTGAGCTAGGGAACTTAGTAGGAGGTGATTGGGTGGGGAGTTGGAGGCACAGAGGGAACATGAAGATTTGGTATACTGACTTTGAAGTACATGCATAAAGGTATGTGGAATTTGCTAGAGAAGAATAAACTGAAGAAATGAGGCACTGTATGCCTGAAGTACCTACAGGCACTTAGTAGGTGCTCAGTAGGGGGCACTTTTTTGGTTTGTTTGTTTGCTTGTTTTTTTTTTGTTTGTTTGTTTGCTTTGTTTTTTTATTTTAGTACCAGGAATTGAACTCAGGACCTTGTGCTTGCCAGGCAGGCGCTTGTGCCTCTGAGCTATATTCCCGGCCTGTAGGGGGCAGTGTTATTGTGACATTCTAAACGTTATCATTACTATTTCTATTTTAATTCTTAATGCTGTGATTAGGTCCACTGAGAAGGCAGTTTCTCACTCCCTGAGAGAATTGTCTAACCCTCTCACCCGTTTCCCTCTAGCCTGACTCGGTCACTGGTGGAAAAAGAACAGAGACTCCTTCTTTTGCAAGAAGCTGATTCTATTCAACAGCAAGAGCTGAGTTCCCTGCGCCAGCACATGCAGGAGGCCCAGGAAGGGCAGAAGGAGCTCAGCGCCCAGGTACCTCCCACTATGGCCCTGAGCCGTGCAGCAGAGGAAAGTCAATCCTGGGCAGGGTAGGGGATGGGGACCATGACCCAGAGATGAGAGTGGGGAACCTGACAGCCTGGAACATGGTGCCCAGGTGGCTGGGTTCATCCATGAGTGTGCTTGGCATGGTTGGCAAGGTGCTGTTGGGGGAATAGAGCATCAAGAAATAGTCCGTATCAACAGGCAGCAGCTAGACGGTTCCAGGGACTCAGTCTGCTCACAGTGGGTCCTTCAGCCTGGTCCAGAGGAGGGATGGAACTGGGCGGGGATGGGACTGGTGCTAGCAATGGATAAGGGCACCAGTTTGCTATTAGTCCGGGGCTTGCTGCCGCAGCTGCTTCCTAATTGTGTAAGTATTGGGTTCTTCATCCGTAAACAAGAGTGATAAGTCTTAGCTATGAGGGTAATAGGTAAGTAGGGTCAGGAACACAGTAAGTAGGGTGATGGTCTTAGGCTCATTTCAGGGTTTCAGGGCAGAGTTCTAATCAGAGCAGAAAGCTGACATTCTGCTTGGGAGACCAGGTCAGAGCCATTAGCGTGGACCCAGGTGTCC
>RJWT010018302.1:0-18936 GCA_004365215.1 Cuniculus paca
ATATAAAAGAACTGAAATATGGGTATCTGAGATGAACACACATTTCTCAGATGAAGTACAAATGGCAAATACCTAAAAAAATGATCAACATCTCTGATGATTTGAGAGATGCAAACTAAAACAAGACACATTCCATCTCACTCTAGAAAGGAATGGCTATTATAAAAAAGTCGACCAATAGCAAATGTTGGTGAGGCTGTGGGGGAAAGGGAACCCTTTTCCACTGTTAGTAGGAATGTAGACTGGTGCAACCACTGTGGAAATCGTCAAAACTAGGAATGGAGGTTCCATTTGACCCAGCTAATCCCCTTCTAGGTATCTTGCAAGAATTAAAAACATCATACCTTAGTGATACATGCACACCTAAGTTCATAGTGACACAGTTTGTAATAGCTAAATCTTGGAAACAACCCAAATACCCATCAACTGATGGCTAAAAGAGATTTTTGAATATAATAGACTACTACTATGCCATAAAGAAGGATAAATGAGGCATTTATTGCTAAATGGATGGACTTTGAGACCATACTCTTAAGTGAAATAAATCTGACACACATGTAAATACATTGTCTCACTGGTGTGAGAAACTGAAAGTATAAATAACCAAATTGTACAAGAGATACAGTGAAATGGGAAGAAATAGTTCAAAAGGAAAGGGAAACTGGGAAGGGGAGAGGAGAAAAGGAAAGGGAAAAATGAGAAAAAGATAAAATGGAAACAGCTTTGTAACGAGGGGAAGAGAGGATAAAGGGAGGCAGGGGGAATGGGAGGGAAAAAAAATCAAGGTATATTATGTACACGCACAAAATCCCTATGATGAATGTGATCATTGTATATACCTAAATTATACCAATAAACTTAATTAAAAAAATAAAACACTTACCAGCAGCCGATTAGTATAGAAAATTGGTACCAAGCAGTGGTTGTTGCTGTGACTGTAACTGAGTGTTGGTCAGAAGCTTTTGGAATTTGCTTGAGGGAAGAATTTGGAAAAGTCAGAAGCAGGATAGAGAAAGCTAGACTGTTGTTAAGCATAACAGATTACTGGGGGTTTTGGCAGTGGCTCAGGTGCTGAGTGGAGCCAGGTGTGTTGGCTCCCCAGCACTGGGGAGGCTGAAGCAGAAGGATCACAAATTCAAGATTTAATGACAGTGAGATTCTGTCAAAATCTCAACAAAACAAACACTGAGCACATAGCTCAGTTTAAAGGCCCTGGGTTCAATCACCATACGGTGATTGTATGTGGACAGTTAAAAGGAACATGCTGGTAAGGGCTCTATTGAAAATCTGAACAATACCCACTTGTGTTATATTCAAAGGCATGGCTACATTTTGTTTATGCCATACCTTGAAATTTTTTAGGAGACTGAGTTTAAAGGTAACAGGTGGAGGAAACTGCAAGACAGCATACAGTCCGGGGCATGGGTATCACTAGCTGCTTTTACCCAAATTTACAGTGATAATCAAGAGCAGAATATTAAGATTTGGGAAACTGCAGAACACTTTGGAGACATGAGTTTTCTCATTCTGTGTTGTGCAGGAATACCTTTCTCCACCGCCTGTACCTTAAAGGCACCCCCCCCCAACAAAAACCCATAAACCACCACCAAAACCAAAAAAACCCGTGACAAAACCCAGAAACATTAAGCAGAGGGTTGTCAAAGTGTCTGCTTTTAGATTAAGAGGAGATATGTCAGTTGTGGGAGAGGTCAGATGGACCTCTGCTGCTTAGGCCTTGATGGACCCGCCCCTGCCATGAGTTATACAAATCAATTGTGCTTAAGTCACACAGCTAGTAAGTGGAGAAGCCAAAATTGAGCCCAAGTGGGTTTGTCTACAAGCCTGTGTTCTCACCATAGAAAGTACTGCTACAGAGCTGATGAGGCAGTCAGGATGAACTCCCAAAGGATTGGTACTGGTGAGGATGAGGTGGACTGCTTCCTTGGGATTGTCTGCCACAGAACCCAAAAGGCTACTAACCATGGAAAGCTCTTATCACACGCATGAATCTTGTACACAGCAGTGCCAAGATGTAGCCAGGTAGTTCTTTATGAGCTGCTGCAGCAATGAGCATATCCACACTGCAACTTCTGTTGCTTGTTAGTACTTTTTGTGAAGATTCTTCCAGCGTCTTTTGGCCATGTTTTGGTCTCCCCCCATCTAGTTGTCTCTCTGGTTGCACTGATGCTTTTGCTTGGGTGCTGGTGTTTAAGATGTGATGTGCCTAGTCAGAAACCTGTGAATAGTCAGATACAGTGTTAACATTGTGAGTAGGAGTTGATGAACTGACATTTCACCTGTTCTGACAAATAGGAGTATTTTTTCTTCTTGTTCCAAAGATTTCTGGAGAGTTGTGGCATTATTCTTCGGTTGAGAATTACTGGTCCTCATGTTCTTGTGCTTGTTCTGTCAGCAAATGATCTCACTATTCTCAGTAGTAGCTAGCTGTGGCTCCTTGGGCACTGACTGCCTCAGTCTGGGCCTCTGAGGAATAACTGCCACATTCTAGTGGGTGAAGCAATCTCAATCATTAAGTTCTGATTATTTACCTACCGTTCTGGATGGTGAAAATACTTCCATTGCATATTCTCAGAAACAGAAAGATGCTCTTCAAAGAGTGGTACCTGATGGATAGGTGGTCTACACCTGTAATCTCTGCTATTTGAGAGGTTGGGGCAGGAGGACAGCAAGCTTAAGGCTAGCATGGGGAATTTAGTGAGACCATCCCCCAAACAAAACAAAACACAAAACACCTAGAAATGTAGCTCAGTACATCACCCCCTCCTCCCATGGTTCCTAATAAAGATTCTCACAAAGCAAGGTATTTGGAGAGCAGAGACAGAACACTGAGTTTGATCAGGTAGGAGATGCCTGAGTAGGTACCAAATCTTTCCTGAACACACCCCTGGTTTTCCCTGGCTAATTGACTCTTACCTGGGAGCAGGGCCAATGAATGGATAGTCCAGAAATCTGGAAGCCTGTCTATGCCAAAGCAAAGTCATACACAGGGAAAGCCCTGTTTACTCTCAAGTTTGTAGCATTCCAGTTAAATCGTCACAGACAGGTATGTCCTTATCAGTGTCCTTTTGACTGCTAGGAATATTCCCCATATTCCTGTCTTTACTGCATAGGGATTTTATGCTATTTAATGAGCTCAGCCCAAAGGACACAGCCAGACCATAAAGTATGTATGTTGTGACATCTTAAGAATAAGGTCTGACACCAGTGGTAAATGGCTGGTGTAGAATACTGCAGTATTGAGATTCTATAGAATCTGGGTGGTCTTCAAAGGGCCACAGATCAACACAGCTGCATGAGCTTAGGCAGAGGAAGAATGCAGGGCAACAGGCAGTGGATGCTCCCTGAATGCCGCATCTAAAACTTGGCCTGAAGGAGACTTGCTGTTAAACCACAGACAACTTGACCTACTCATTTCTGAGGAAATCCAAGGAATGAAAGAAAATTTTTGAGCTAATCCTAAATTTTTTCTTACAACAAAAACACCTATTATGGTAAACTTACCATCACTTAACAAATTATAACAGCAAACTCTCTGAAGAGCAAGCAGGAGAGAAAATAGTGTACTTAAAGCTTTACCTAGTTGGAACAATAGGATGACTACCACAGGCCTGATTTTGAATAGTTTATTAAAGGAAAGGTGAAGCATCAGTTTCAAATTGTACAAAAGGAAAAAAAAAAAACCTCATATTGCAAATGTACAATTTACAGAATTACTAGCAAAATCAATCAAGGAGACACTGAAAATACAAAAATTTGATTGACTTCAAACTGAACTGGAAACCCATTGGAGTAGATTGCTTGGTAGTCTGTAATTCTAGATCAGCATCTGTTTTCCACAAGAGACTGTCAAGCAAAGAACCAGGCATGTGCCAGGCCCCTCCATGCGTGCTCCCTGGCCAGAACTGCGGACAGGGCTGGGGTAGACTACCCAAGTCATTTCTGCCTTTTTACTTCCAGTGAAGCCCACCCCCCTTAGTTAAGAGCCCAGGAACTGTTGAATTAGCAGTTAAAACAATTTTGGTGACCAAGATTTTTTTTTTTTAGAACTGTACAAATCGTGAGAAAAATCTGTTTTGTTTCTGTTTACTAAAGGATGAATAAAATCCATTTTGCTTTTCCACACAAAAGAATCATTGTGTGCACAGAATTTTTAAAAAATGTCTTTCATTTTTGGTAAAAAAAAAGCCTCATGATTCTGTTGCAGTTACCTAAAAAAACAGCTCACAAACAGCTGTGGATGGATTGGTTTGGAAATTCTGAGGCTTACATTAAAAATTAGGAAGAAACTATACGGGCTTTTAAAAGTAATAGCAAGTCTTAAAAATCCTAAGCGGATTATAACTCTAAACCATTGAAGACTGTCTGGAAGATTCATAATTTCTTACCCCCAAATAATTGTTAATATGCACACTTAACACTGAAATGTAAGCTGAATTTCAAGGTAAGCTTAGGAATTTTAACCTCTAAGCACAGACTTCTAGGTAGCACATACTTCTATAATTGGCAAACTTAATTCACAAAATTAGCACATAAGGGCATTAAGTGCATGGGAAGTAGACACAGTTATGTTACACTTAAATTACTTTTGAATGACAAAGGATATTCTCATGATTATCTTCGTAAGAAAATGGAAGTCTGTGTAACCTGAATTTGGCAGGGCATGAAATAAGTGGTAAAAACAGCAAACTGATAACTTGAGAACCAGTTTTGTTTTACTGAGAATACTTTATTTGCTGGTAGAAGTTGCTAAAAATGCACAGAACAAATACCAATAGAAAATGCACTGTATTCGAATCTCCCTATTCTATATAAAATGAATGGTGTACAGCATCTGTTGGAAAAATGGCTGCATGGACATTTATTTTATGCCCACTTATAAATAAAAATAAACCTTTTTATTCAAGAGTATATAAAATCTGGGAATTCATATCCATATCCACAGAGGGTGTGTGGTTTTTGGCAGAGATGCACGATGTCAAAATTTCATCTTAGCTTGTCGGTGTTGTTCTTTCATGTTTCTGTGTTCACAAGGTCAACCAAATCCAGTGAGCTCCAAAAACACTCTTCGGCAATTAAGATAAGCTGCTTACTCATAGGTTTAATAAAAATGGTTAGCTTTTAAAACATAAAAAGGCAAAATGTTAAAACGGTTTTTAGATTGTACAACAGGAAAATAAAGTTAAAAATATTTTTTTTACTCAATGTTGAGTTTTCATAAAACAGGTGTACAACAGTGTTTTATCTTGACAGTTGTTTTAAAAATTTAAAATTTCCTCCTCCCTCCAGAAAAACACGCACATCTGTACTGAGATAAGTCCAGTATTAGGACACAAATGATTTTTTGGGTCAGTCTTTCTGAGGTGACATTCACCAACACTTCCTTGGGTAATTTACATGCTCCTCTTCTCTGTCACTGCAAAAAGGGATTGACCTTAATCATTTGATTAAAAAACAAAATCAGATCACATCAAAAAGTGTTTTTTCCCCATAGAAGCTATCACAGTATATAGGCCTCTAGCTCTAAATAATAGAGTTCCAGATTTGTAAATTTTCTTCAGATTTCAGAACATAGGCATTCCAAATCCCTGGAAAAACAGACATGATTATTAATTTGATGAATACACAAGACGCAGAAACTGTAAGTAAAAAGCAGTATTAATGTAATATTTACTGAATCATCTTCTATGATAGCTGCAGAGTCAAAGAAGTCTGGCCTCAGCTCAGCTCTCTCTCGCCGATTTCTTGATGGAGGCTGCACAGAGAAATCATTAAACTTACTTTTTTCCCTTAAGACCATTAAAACAAATTATGATAAACAGCAGCTAACATTTCTGACAGTATACAAATACATTAAGGGTTAGTTTTGAAAGGAGAATAAGAAGAACCTGCCTATAATTTATGAAGCACAGATTTTACATCTAATTGTACATTTTGCTTTTAATTATCAAAAGACAAGGGACTTTCAAATGATAAACTCAACATGTAAATGCATATAATTTTGGACCAAGTTATGGAATAATTACAAAAATGATGAAATATTGGATGGTAAACTTCAGTGAAATCTCCAAAGTAAGTAGATGGAAAGCTTTTAGGGGGCTCGGATAGGAGGTTACAGATTATAAGAAATAAGAGATCATGTCATTCTAAACTTTTTATTATAGGAACCCAATGTATGCAAAGCAGCATGTCCTGGGATGAACTGTGACCACCCTGACCCATTTTATGTTGAAGTCCTTTCTAGCTGTGTAAGCCACCCAGTCTAAGCTATCTGTTATGGCAGTTCTAGCCAGCTGCTACCCTGCAAAACAGTCTGATGAACATCCAACATTGCTCCAACATTTGATTAATCTTGTTTTGCTGGGTTTCCCTACTGTATTTTCTTTCCCATGTTATTTCACTTATAACTATTTCAACATGTTATCTATAGTTAATAAAAACTTCTAAAACCATACCACCATGATTTTTTAGTATTACGCATTTGATACATACTCAAATTTCCTTATCTCAAGCATGTTTTATAATGAATACATACATTCTAGGATCTGCATCTCACTGTTATGTTGGAGTACAGGGTGTATTGTCAGACTACAATTTGAAGTACAAGATGACAGCGAACACTATGCTGAAAGACCTCATGTGAGCTCTTTTATAAGAAGGAACTAAATTCTATAAAAAGAATGTATCAAATATGAGTAGGCTTTAAAAAACACAAGTTGCTCACTGTTGATCAGTGATACCACTCCTCACCTCACCCTCCCTTCCCCAGTGTTCTGAGAACAAAAGCATCATCTTAGTGCCCTCATATATTTTAAGAGAAGGAAAAATTAGTGGGTTTCTTTACCAGATCAATAACCATGGTGTCTTCAAATTCTTCATTCATATCTTCTAATTGGCTCCGGGATGACATCATCACATCTTCAAAGATGGGCTCTGCATCTTCTTCCATTAGACCCCGACTAATAAGGAAAAGGTATAGTTAGAAAGCTGTATACCCATCCAATTTGGAGTCTTGGCTCTTTCTTAACTAGCTCTTCTAGCCAACATAATTATGACTTACAGACTACACAAATTATGATACTGAATTACAAGATAAGGATCATTCCTTTGGTTCACTGAAAATTTCCTTAGAAGGAAGTACAGTATAATTAAATGCAGTGACAGAACATTTATATATACATAAGAAAACATTTAGGTATGTGACAGTTCCCCCAAAGTTCTTTTTGAACTATAATCTCAATTTTACAAATGAGCAACATGAGGCAGGTGTCTTAGGCTTGCTGTAGGCCACGTAACTGGAAAATGGTGAACTCTAGGTTTTAAATACTTAACACCTTGCAAGTTTATGCCCCCATTCCTATGTGCACAGCCTATTAGGAATTGTGAGTTTAACTCTTAAGACTAAACATCAGAAATACTGACAGAGTTATGTTTTTCTGATAACCCAATTTAACACTTACACAGCATGCCTTACTCCAGTTCTCACTTTCATGTAGTTCATTCCTGTCCTGTCCTTCCGATTCAGGTCTTCTAACTTCGGCTGGCCTAACCAAGAGATTTGCATCTGTGGACTAAGAGATGGAGCTATTAGTCATTTTGTGGCAGCAGATGATGTATTAGCTGATCAGCCCCATGGTAATAAAGTTATGGTTGGTTGGCTTTAATCCCGATGGAAGGGTGGTATTAGCTAGATTTATTCCAGTACCTTTGCAAAAAAGGCAGTAAATTGTCCAAAAAGTTCCCTAAATCTCTTAGGCTGGAGATATTCGTTAATACTTAAACTGCCAGCTTTAAGTCCCAAATCTCTACCCAGCAAGCATACTTTAACTTGTTTCAGGATGTTGCAACAGTCACAAGTGTATGCTTAGAAAATAAAGTCCCAAGTAACAGAAATGATACTGGCCTGGCAGCTGAATGCCCAAAGAGTTGAGTAAGAAAGGATATAACATGTCTTTTACCAGTGCTGTATTTAGCAAGACTTGTAAGTTGTTGTAACACAGTTTTTGAGTCCTGATAGAGTCAAATGTTCACCTGCATTTTATACTTACCAACAACAAGAACATAAATATGCTTCTTGGGAATTTTATAAGATATAAACTTTTAGCAGATAGAAATCTGTCACATGAAATTCTCTGTAGCCATCTTTATATCCTTATGGGGCTAGTACTTTGATTAAATCTATGAGGGCTGGGCTAAAAAGGCTATGCCTGTAAACTTAGGGAAAACAAGATACCAAAGGGACTGACAAATGCTAAGGTCAGGGAAGGCAAGGTTGGCTGCTTCAGTAAGAAAGAACTTGCTCTGTACTAGACCAGTAAGGTCACCCATCTTATGTAAGATGCTGGACGTAAGACAGAGTTTTCCTAGGATACCCCACAGCTCAATAATGCTTGGTTATTCAATGTGTAATAATGATTACCCTCTCAGGTTTGAGAAAGACCCTAATATAGTACAAAGCTGTCTTATGAAAAGCCAGAGCTTCAATACTTCTAATTCAAATTTTCCACCTCTTTTAACCTACTAACTTAGTTAAGGTCAGGTTAGAATTCTCTCTAATCCACAGCATTATTCACAAGTGCGGAATTAAGAATTTCAAAATTGGATGGAAAACTACAGAAAAAAAATTTTTTTTTAAAAAGCAAAAGTCACATCACCCTTGCTTTCTCTACAATGTTCAGTGTGGACTACAAAATATTTTAATTACTAATGTGAGTAAAAGGTAAGATACTGATTCTGAAAGGGCAACTATTCTTGGAATCTATCAATGAAATGGATGATAAAAATAATATGGTCTTATTTATTTGTTGCTCAGAATATGAACTTTCATAGCAGAGACTCTTACAGCTCACTTCCTAAGGAAGTAACCTGTGTTACTTTCTTGGAAGTCCTCTGAGAAGAAACAGATCTGCCCAAGGAATATGCAAACACCAACTAAAATTAGCACTTCATGAGATACTATATTTTTAAAGGTCTAAGAACAATTTTTTTTGGTACTGGGGATCTAACTCATGACCTTGTGCTTGCCAGGCAGGGGCTTTGCCATTGAGCTATATCCCTGGCCAAGTCTGAGAACATTTTTAAGAGGAAAAAAAAATATTTATTGGTTTTTTTGAGACAGCGTCTTGCTGTGTAGTGCAGGTTGGCCTTGAACTTGCAGCAATCCTCCAGCCTTGGCCTCTCAAGTGCTAGGATAACAGGTGTGCACCACCATGCCCAGTGAAAAAAATTTTTTTAAAGAATTAAAGAGCAAAAGATACTTTCACTGGCAAAATACAGGACTTTGCAAAAAGTATCTTTCCTGGCACAGGACACAAAGAATGCAGTTTAATAATATTAACTGGTATATACTCAATGTTTCCAAATTTTTTTCAATCTTCCTCACTTCACTTTAACATATCCCTTTGATGTTAGTAGTGAGAAGTTACCATTTTATCTTGAAAGGTTTAGAAAATCAAAGCTAGTAACATAAAGTTTGTTCCATTAGATCAGTGGTGATGAACCCATGGCATGCATGTTATTGTGTTTTTCTTTTAAGACAAAAGATGTTAATGTATAAGTTGTTTTTTCTAAACTAAAACCTCAGTATTCAAATTTAATTGCTGGCACTTTGCAATAAATAAGTAGATTCTGGGTTGTAGTTCATGCATTTGGTCTCTACGAGTTTTGCTATCACTGTGACAGATCAATAAAGGTCCCTGAACTTTGAGGATGCAATATTTACAAGACTTTGCAGACTTTTTATGTATCTTTTCATATAAACTACCCTTTGTGGCTTCACTTTCAAGATCTCACTAGCAATATGCTGTGATGATCAACGTTTTTCTTTTTTTTTTTTCTTGTGATCCTCCTGCCTCCCAAGTGCTGGGATTATACTCATGCATCCCATGCCTAGCAACAACGTTTTTCTTAAATAATTTTACTTTCTTTGACAACTGTAGGTTTTATGCCAAGAAAATGAACTTTTAGTACTTACTTGTGTAAGAAGTCTGGTTCAGAACCATGTTCAGACTCAGGTTCTTGCATCTGCTCTCCCAAGGGCCGGCTATTCTCTCGCAGCACAGTGGAAGTGAGCTGTGGGGCTGGGAGGGGGCCAGGCGTCTGAATCATGGTGTCTGTCCTGTTTAGCCATGTGTTATCTAGACTTTCATCTGTAAAATTCAAGTTAGAGTCTCACAATGTCACAGATGGAGTGAACTCTGGTGGTAGTTACAGCACTGACTTGAAGAGCATGGCTTTGCAGATAGACTGCCTACTTTGAAGCCTAGTGCTACCACTTCTTTGTATGACTTTGTAGTAAGTTATTAAATTTCCAAAGTTCAGTTTTCTCACATAAAATGGTGATATCAATACCTAGGCTTCACAGAATTGTAAGATTAAGTGAGGTAATGCACATAACCATCAAATGTTAGCTATCCCCCCAACATCATGTCTCTTCCCTGAGGGTTCATTCATCTTAGAAAGGAAGGAGTGGGATCAGACACCTTTCTTTGCTCAAGAAATAAAAGGCCTATTTTCTTAGACCTCACAAGAGTCCTATGCAGTAGCACTTAAAAGAGTTGTTGGCATTTACAGCGGAATCAGCAAATCCCTTCATAGAATTGGACTCTGCAGAGAAACAATTTTTTGCTAGCTTATCCATGTGAAGATACAAGAATTTCATTGCTTTCATGCCCTTAAGTCCTTCAGGTAAGTCTCTGATGATCAACCCTTCTAGCCCCCACTTACCGTTCTCATTTGCCTTCTAAAGGAAATGAAATCATTTCTGCTTACTAAGGACTTAATTATCTACTACCTTACATTAGCGGGTATGTATGTGTTATCTCCGTGCTGTAATCAGACTTAAGTTTCTTCAAGGGGCCAGAGACTTCCCACCCTCCCTTCTTCTAAGGATGATTTATAAAGATTAAAGCATCATTTTCACAACCTAAAACATCCTGATAAAATAATGCATTCATTTTAAATTTCTGCCTATAAAAACTAATTACAATTTTCTGAACAATTTTAATCACAAAATATAATATGAATCTTATTTTTTCCCTGATTAAGCTCAGAGATGTATGTATGTTACATACCTTATATGCCATCAAGCATTCCATGTGTCTCAGTGTTACTCAAGTTTAACATTTTGCCAGACATGTGTACCTGCTGTATTCACCTCTTTATCCCTGAAAATATTCACCCTGGAACTCACTACTGTATCTCTTAACATGTGTTTAATCATCATCTATTCATAGTACTTTTAATTTGACATTTAATTCAAAACTTTTCTATGCTTAAATTTTATGCTCAGATAATTATCACTTAGATCTTACCTAAAATCATTTGTCAGCTCTTTATTTGATGTCATTTTGTCCAGAAAAATCTTTCCTAATTCATTAAAAGTTTGGTCACCCATGTATGTTCCCAAAGCCTCCTGTGTTTGACCCATCATGTTGAACTATTTTTTTTCTCTGTCTTCCTATTTGCACTAAGAGCTCTTTTATTAATTCCTAATCTATAGCACTTAACCTAGTTCTTAGGAAGATGCTTGGCAGAGACTTGAATGAATAACTTCAGGAAAAGCTCAATCTTCTTAAATAGGTCCTTCTAACTGACTAATGATTCCTCAGTGAAAATGTTTTTGTTAATACACTCTTCATCTTTATCCCAAACAGATGAATTTCTGATACCTAAGGGCTCAGGATAAGCAACCTATTTCACTCATTTTGTAAATTTCAAATTCACTCAGAGCAAGTTTTCTGTAATTTACAATTACCAAATTAGGCTATCTGGTCTATAAATGTGTCTGTAGTCTTATGTTGACTTCCATTAGTGAGTGATACATGGTTAAATTCTCTAAGCCTTAGTTTCTTCTATATAAAATTTGGATAAGAGTGTTGGAATTCAAAGTTGATTGGTAAGACACCTATAAAGTATTATATAATACAGCTACATTAGTATCAAATAATATAATAATACAGCATGTAGTAAATATCTGGTGAATGTTGGCTAATATGAATATCCCATCTAACTTGTAAGTTAAAAGTTAGACATGGGGCACCCTGATAGAGGATGCTATAGAAAATATTTTCGAAGAGATGTGGAATAATTCTTTACAGAAAAGTCTAGTATCCTAGAGTACAAAGACAAGGTTTTGTATTTTAATTCTTTGGACTAAAAAGACTAAGTCTTAAAGCTGAAATCTGAAATCTGGAACTCTGTTAAGATTGTTAAACTTTACATTAAATTTAACTTTTATTCTCTATAAAACACGTGCTGTCTAACCTAACTGATGCTATGTAAGAGGCATTACTGTATGATCATGGCACTCTGATAATAGCAGCTAACATTTATTGAATGCTACCTTTGGGCTAAATATTGTGCTCAGTACTGAGCATGTACCATGTGTTTTATTTGGAGTATCTCATTTAATACTCACACTGATAGGGTAGGTATTCTTTCATTTGATCAACCATTGAAGGTTAGAGAGGTTAAGTAACAAGCTCAAAGGTCACACAGCTGATAAATTAGAAAGCCAGCTTTGAATTCTGAAAATCAGTATTTCCTCCACAATAATGAAAGACACATTAGATTTAAACTGTAGTTAATTTTGCCACAAATGTTAGAAAACCTTTGGTGAGTCACTTTTTTAAGCTGCAGACACAAGGTGCTGAAATCTGAGTAAGTTGTAAAAAAGAGCAGGACAGTAGTAATCAGCTCACTGCCACCTTCTCTTGGTTTGGAGAAAATTAAATGTATGGAGAAACAGTATTTGAGAAAGTAAGCAAGCTTACATTGAGGCTTCTCTCAGTAAGTCAAAGAGAAATGCTATGCTTTAACAGCAGTTTTTTTAGTCTTTGGATATAGGCCTATTTTAACAATTGAACTTTGTAACAATTCATCTTCCAGTTTCCTATAGTTCAACAAGGTTATCACTGTCTTATGTTACAAAAATAAATCACCCAACCAAAGGATAGAATTAGAAAGCTATTCTGGCACACTTGATTTGTTCCCTTCAAATTAGTAGTAAACCTATATTAAGATGAATTTTAACATCATATTTTAAATTTCCATGTATCAGAGGCATATGGTACAGGGATTAACTCTGTAGCCTTTCCAAACTGCTGCTTCTTTTTCTCTGTGCAATCTTGCTCTATATTCAATGATTCTTCGAATTCCTTTTTAACTTAGTCCTTTTCATTTTGCCTATTCTAACCTTTTCACTTGGATATCTCACTGTGTATCAAATGTACAAGGAAATTATGTGCCTCATAGTACCTTGCTTTAACAGGTTATTTGTCACTTTATTTATCCCAGGTAAACTATCTCATAGTACAAAGGCAGACAGGAAGACTTACCTTCTACTCGTTTTTTGTGAAGTGGGGGTCGTCCTTTCTTATTCCTTACAGAGGAGGTTTTGCTGCTGCTGCTTCCACTGTTTACAGACATTCTATCATCTTCACCCCCAGTGACTAATGAATTTCTATAGGAGATAAGTGGAAGCCATACATCTTCCCTCCTTTCCATCATCTGCTCAGTAAGGAATTTCTCTAGGTATGAATGACTAGAAACATAATAGAAAAAGCAGTGATTTTCATGTAAGTAGTTCATGTACATTTAATTATTTTTTTCTTAATCTGAGTCTTTCTGCAGATTCTGATGAACCCTCAGGGCAGACATTAACTGTACCCACCTTTGGAAAGACTGACAATATATAAGATTTTGCCTCCTATATTCCTGGAATACTTTCCAGAGAACTCTGTGTGTGTGTGTGTGTGTGTGTGTGTGTGTGTGTGCTTCTCTACATTTTTTCCTTTGCTTTTACGCACTAATGGGGAAAAAAAAATGAGAAGTTTGACTCTAAAGATTACTGAGTTTTCTTTTAAACTGTTCAGATCAGTGCAGGAACTGAAATGGTGAAGTGAGCAAGTTGGCATACCCCAGCAAGTATCTTATTTGTAAAAATTATACAAGACAGTATGTAAAGTCTTTGCAAATTGTCATAAGGGTATATATTAAATGGAGAAAAATTTATTCAAGAAAAATCTACTAAATCTTCATAAGAAAAATAAGACATTTAAAGCACAACTTGTTCTCTTCCCTTTTTCCCTCTATCTGCAGCTCTGTGCTGTGGAAACTGCTCTGGGCAGGTAACTGAGAAGGAGGCTCTCCTTCTCTCCAGTCCTCAGTCTAGGGCTACCCTGAAAGGAAGGAGTATACTATTTACTTTTCTTATCACTCACTAGCCCTGTGGTACAGAAACTATTTTGAGTAACAGCTCAAAAACCAAACCAAACCAAACCAAACCAAACCAAACCAAACTACCAAAAAACAGGTTCTTTTTCTCCCACCTAGTGCCAGCTTATGGGGTAGATGCTCTATTCTATACACACTGTGGTGAGAATACTGGGGCTCTGAATGCTGGCATTTCAACTTCAAATGTAGGGGCAGGCTGAGAAGCAGAAGTTACCCAGCCTTTTCTTTTCCTGCTCTAAGAGTAGGAGTGTCATTCTGGGAGAAGGATGTTGTCCCATCTCATTCCCCTCTCATTCTCTCTTTAGTGGCATAAACATTAAAAGTTATGCTTAGGAGCTGAGGCAAACTATAAAGAAGCTTGTAGCCATGTTTGTGAGGTACTACATTTGAAACAGAGTCTAGAAAATTCCTTTCCTAAGGGCCTTGTTAAAAAAATAGTGGAGATTTTCATGGAGAGGAAGTAAGAGAGTATTTGTAAGTTCATTGATATTAACAGCAACAAATGACAGAGCTAAGAATCCCTAAGTTTAACAGAGAGAACCAGGGAAAGACAGAGTCTTTCTGGTGAGCAGGATATGGTGGCACATGACTGTAAACCCAGCTAGATGGAAAGTAAGGGAGGTAGAGGCAGGAGTGTCATAAGTTTGAGACTACTCCTGTGCAACTTTGCAAGACCCTGCCCTGTTGGGACAGGTCATTCCTTGGATTAATTACAGTAATCATTTTACAACATATATCAAAACATCATGTTATATACTTTATGTACAATTTTTTTTGAAAAAGGCACAAAAACTCCCAAAATACAAAGTGATCCATCATTTTAAGAACTCTAAATGTTTCATTTGAGGACAGCCTACCACATCCTCCCTGTGCTTATACTGCTCTGTGACATGTTTTTTTCATCTCAGCTCTAGAAGAATGGTTCATTAACAGCTCTTGGTGGTAATTAATATGCTGTTGGGATATCCTGGCATTTCTTGTTTATTCTTTTATGGAAGGGTAACATTTTATTATTATCCCTCTGTTTAGGTACAGTTATGCTTAAAGTAAGAATCTTGTGTACAGGCTTCAAATGCTTCCCCACTTAGAAGTAACCAGAAAGGAATCTTCAAAACTGCTAGTCCTTAGCTTAAAACATGGGGTAAAATGTAAGTACCTTAAGTTAGGACACCAGCTATCAAGCTATACACACATCCAAGTATACGGGTACAAAAATCTGTCTAAAGGAGCTTAAATATAACCTTTGATCAGTAAGTGGTTTATGCTGAACAAAAGGTGATTTTGAGGTCACCAAGTCTAATGTTAAAAATAAGGCGAAACTGAGCAGAGATTATCAGAGATGCACATGACAGAAGATTTTACTGAGTATGTTCAAGTAACTAAACAAATGACCAAGAAAGCAACAATAAAGCTTTAGAAGGACAGGAATCAATATCAAAACTATGTAAAAAATTATTTTACAATATAGAGTATCTAAAATGTCTAGTTTTTAAGAAAAATGTATGAAATATGCTAGGAAACAGAGAAATGTGATGTATACATTAGAAAAAAATTAGGAAGTAGGCCCATAAAAATTTCAAAGTAATTACTATATCTAAAGAACTAAGGGCTGGGAATTTAGCTCAGTGGTTCAAGCACTTGCTTGGTAAGTGCGAGGTCGTGAGTTCGATCCCTGGTACTCAAAAACAAAAAAAACCAATGACAACAAAAAGGAACTAGAAAAGCCATATCTAAAGAATTGAAGAAACTGTGATGACAATCTTATGAAACAGAATATGAATAAAAAGAAAAGATAATTAAAAGTGCCCAAAAGAAGTTGTTTTGTTGTTGTTATTATTTTTGGTGCAGGGGATTGAACCCAGATATTTGTGCACACTATGCTCTTCTACTGAGCTATACCCACAACTGCCAAATGGAAATCCCACAGCTGAAAAGTACAGTAACAAATTAAGAATACACTACAGAGTCAACAGTAGGTCTGAGCTAGGGGAAAAAAAAAAATCAAGCTTGAAGATGTTATTAATGGATTATGCAATCTGAAAAAGAAAAAAGAAAGAAAAATGAACAAAGCCTGAGAGAAATGTGAGACATCATTAACAGCCCTGATACAGTAGGAATATCAAGAAAGTAGAGAAAAGAATAGGAAAAAAAAACGACTAAAACTTCCTAAATTTGAGAAAAAACATTAACTTATACATCCCAAGTTCAGTAAACTTCAAAAAATGCAAAGAAATTCACATAGATTCATCACAGGAAAAATGCTGAGAGGCAAATATTAAGAAAAAAATCTTGAAAGCAGCAAAACTAACATCATATACAAAAGAAATTCAATAAAATTAAGACCAACTTCTCATTAGGCAGTCAGAATGCTTCATGGAGACAAGGCAGTGTGGAATGACACAAAGTACTGAAAGTAAAGCAAGGAATTTTTTTACTGTTAAGGCTTTGGAACCCAGAGCCTTGTGCATACTAGACAAGAGCTGCACCATCAGCCCTCAAATAATGATCGTGAATTCGAGATAACTGTATTTCAAAACTAAAGAGAAAATGCAGATATCCTCAAATATATAAAAGCTGAGAAACCTGTTGCTAACAAACTTGGCTTAGAAGAACTATGGAAGTTCTTCAAGCTGAAAGCAAATACAGGAGGATAATCTGAATGTACATGAAAAAACAAAGAATGTCAGTAAAGATAACTATGTAGGTGGTTACAGAAGTCCACATAACTACATGCTTATCTTTTATTTTCTTAACTTATAAAGCAACTGTATTACTGCACTATTGGGCAATAACACGCTATATTATTGGGACAATAACAAATATTTCATAATAAGCAAAAAGAGGTAGGTGGGAAAAAATTCACAGGAAGAAATGAAGAGAATCAGAAATGGTATATAGGAAGGTTACTATGACAAAGCCCATAAACGTGTATCTACTTTCACTTTATTCTCTCAACTTCTAAAGATTATATCAAATAATAATTTTATTACTGTGCTTGTAACATAAATGTCTTATGTATAACAATAATATCACAAAAAGGGAAGAAAATGGAGTTATAATGAAGTAAACTTTCTATACTTCTTCAGAATCGATTCTAGTGTAATATTTTAATTATTTTAGTCATCCTTAATCTGAAGTAAATTATGATAAGATGTATATTGTAAGGTCTGGGTAAACCATAGAGAAAACCACAAAATAAAATTAAGGATGACTAAAATAATTAAAATATTACACTAGAAAATAAACATCCACTCAATATGAAAGGAGGCAGTAAAAAACAAAAAAAATGCAAAAATATACAAAACAAAAAGTATAATAGCAAAGATTTGTCATCTGAACAGTAACAACAAACATGGCCCAGCCATATGCTAACTACATGAAACACACTTCAGATTCAAGGACACGAAGGCAGAAAGAGAAAGGATAGGAAAAGCATACATTTAACGTGCATGTAATAACCAAAACAGAGCTAAAGGAGTTATACTAATATCATACAAAGTTTATTGAAGACAGAATATGATATTTTATAATGATATGAGTCCTTCTATCAGGAAGACATACAATTTAAAATGTCTAATAACAGAGCCCCTAATTACATGAAAGTAAAAAGCTGGGAGAAATGAAGGGACAAATAGGCAATTCAGTAAAATTAGTTGGTGACTTAAAACACTTCATTTTTCAATAATGGATAAAAGGCTGGGGAAAGACTTTAGTGGCAGAGAATGTGCATAGCATTTGTGAGGCTTTGGGATTGAGTCCCATCACCACAAACAAAATAAAAGAAAACATAAACACCACCCCCCCAAAAGGAAAAATATGGACAGTACAAGTAGGCAAAAGATTAACAAGGAAACAAAAGACTTATAAAACATTACAAAGCCTGGCGTGGTAGCACAAGCCTGTAATTCCAGCCCTGGGGAGGCTGAGGCAGGAGGATACCTGCAAATTCAAAGCCAGCCTGAATTACATTGTGAGACCCTGTCTCAAAAGCCAAATCAAACTGAATCAAAACTAACTGAACCAAACAGAACCAAACCAAGCCAAACCAAACCACAATAACAACAACAACAAAACAAAACAAAACAAAACACCCCCAAACTACAAAGAACTAGGTGTGGTGGTGCATGCCTGTAATCCCAGCAGTAAAGAGGCTGAGGTAGGAGGACTGTCATGAGTTCAAGACCAGACTGGGTACATGGTGAGTTCACGGCCAGCCTGAACTACACAGTGACACCCCGTCTTAAAAAAACATAACAAAAAATCCCCAAACAAACAAAGAAACAAAGTACAGATAAAACTATAAATCAACAAAACTGAACAAAAACTCCACCCAGCAACACAAGAATTCAAGGGGTAATCAAAATGTATGGTGCACGGCCAGGGATTTAGCTCAGTGGCCTACGCGCCTGCCTGGCAAGTGTGAGGTCATGAGTTCAATCCCCGGTGCCAAAAGAGAAAAAAAAATGTATGGTGCATGTTTAAACTGAAACAATTTACTACCATGAAAGATATATTGCCATTAATTCCCCTAAGTCTCCCTCCTTTTGAATACACTTATCCCACGATCCTTGCTATTTTCTGCAGCAGTTCTGCAAGTCCTCTTTTGTGTCTACAAGATATGTTAAGAAATACAGTGAACACTGCCACTGAGTGTCAGCCAATGGAAAGGCAAGAATGTAAAGT
>RJWT010018303.1:0-18927 GCA_004365215.1 Cuniculus paca
GGTGCCAGAGAGCGGCTGGATGAGACCACAGATAGGTGTGACCTGGGCAGGGCCAGGTGCTGTGTGCTCCGAGAGGCACCGGAAGGAAGGCTGGGTCGGGAAACGCAGACCCCGCCTGTGCGCTCCTGTGCCCTTCAGGCTCGAGTCCAGACCCCGCAGTCGGTTCCTCAGTGACAGTAGAGGCTCAGCCTCCCCTTGAGCCCAGCCCGGCAGCCCAAGCGCTTTGGAAGAAGCAGCAACAAAGTTGCCACCCTGACCTCAGGGCTAGGGCTCCTCCCCGGGCCTCCTGCCAGCCCCCCACACCCTGGCAGCGCCAGCTCACTGGGCAGCAGTGCCTGGGTCACACCTGTCATCACCTCCACAGTGCTGGGAGGGCTCAGTGATGCTCTGGTGTGGACCGGCCCTGCCCCATGGTGAGGCAGTCACACCTTGGGGCCCCCAGGGCTGCAGACCAAGTGTTCCACGGCTATGACAAACATTCCCTTGTCTGTGTTCAGTGCCCCAGGCCCATGTCCCTTCTCGAGGGAAAGACAGGGAAAGGAAGGGAGCTTTGGAGAATAAAAGAGAGGAAGTCCCATGCATATGCATTTTATGGCTCAGCCCGGCCAGTGCTGCCAACCCACTGCTCAGATGAAGAAACTGAGGCTCCAGGAGGACAACACTTGGCCAGGGGAGAAAATGGATCTGATGGGGGAGGGTCAGCAGACCTGCTGGGCATGGACTACTGTGGCACCAACGTCCTTTCTGCCCAGCACCAACTGAAAGTAATACCACAAACCCTGGGAACCTGGGGGCAGGATCAGGACTGACACCATCTTGATAGTCTGTCCTGCAGGAAACTGGGCAGCCAACAGCACGAAGGACACAGAGTTATCGCCAAGATGAACGTGAGCTGGAAAAGCCAAGGCACTGGATGCCATTGATAAGCACGGTTTAATGCTGATTTACACAGAGAAGAGGGAAAGCAATACGAATATAATTTGCATATTCATTGATCTGTACAGAAAACAGCACTGCGAACTCATAGGTGTCTGGGTGAAGAGGAGGATCTGGTGCCAGTCCCCAGCACAGGGTGGGCCTGGAGGCTTAGTGGGTACAAAGGGGGCCTGGAGGGCTGAGGGCCATGCCAGGTGTAGGAAAGAGAAAACTCTCTCGTGTCAGCCTCTGAGCAACATCCTCAGCACAGTTTACATTTTTTTAAATTTTGAGACAGGTTCTAAGTTGCACAGGCTGGGCTCCAACTTCCTGCGTTCTACCTCAGCCTCCCAGAGCTCCCAGGGGTGCGCTGCCATGCCTGGCTGGAGACCCCAGTTACTAAAGGACCCTGTGGGTGTGGGGCTGAGGGTCTCATCACCTCCCAGCAAGGGACGAGGGCAGGAGCCTTGGAAAGGTTGGTGGCCTGCGGGGGTGTGGACGCTACACAGCAGGAGGTGGAGACGTGGGCTGGCAGGGGTCCTCCAGGGCATGTTCCTCACAGGGGTCCTGATGAGTCAGTCCTGCATGCCTCCAGGTCTGCGCTGGAACTGGGGGGCAGGGCGGGCACACGCGTGACAGCCGCCTCCCTGCAGTGGCCCCAACCCTCCCAGGCTTCACCTGAGCGATCCACTGCGTCTCCCCCCCAGCCCAGGACCTCCTGTCCTTGCCTTCTCTCTGGGGAGCTGACTGAGGCCCAGAGGAGAGGCTCAGAGGGGGGCCGGTGGGAGGGGCCCTCAAACAGAACTGAGTTGGGCATATTCAGAAAGCGGACGGGAGGGCGGTGCGCATCTGCCATCTCAGCACTCTGGGAGGCCAAGGCAGGAGGAAGCAGTGGAAGAAGGAAAAAAAAAGAAGACAGGAGAGGTGGGGTGGGGCTGTGGGGTCCCCAGAGTGTATAGGGGTGTGCAGGTGGGAGGCAAGGAGGGGCCCGCAGGGCTGGGGGACCCTCCTAAGCATTTGAGGGTGCAAGGCCAGGGTGAGTGGGCCGGGGAAAGATGGGAAAGGTCTGGGGATTGAGCAGGCAGGCCTGGAGGTGGGTGGGATGTCAGGGGGAGGGCAGGATGCAGGTGGCGCTGTTCACCAGGCAGGAGACGTGGGGTCTGAAAGGCCTGGGAAGAAGAGCGCCAGAACCACACTGGGGTCTGGACAGCAGCCCAGGCTAAGAAGGGTCATGGCAACCCCTGTTCTGTTTTGCCTTTTTTGTTTTTTGCAGTACTGGGGATTGAACCCAGGGCCTTTGCACTCAGCGACCTCCCCAGCCCTTTCAACATTATTAACTGATTCAGGGTCTCATTTAGTCAAACATTACCCGGGCTAAGCTTGAACTTGTGATCCTCCTGCCTCAGCCTCCCAGACTGTACCACCATGCCTGGCCACACACTTTAAGGTCACCTGGAGGATGGAATCGCGCTTTGTCCCTCCTGCCACTCCCATCTGTCTTCTGTCTGTGTGCCTCAGACCCCTCTCTGGCTGGCTGCCCAGCCCAGACAGGAACAAGCGAACACAGCCCTCCTCAAAGAAAAGCCAGGAAGAGTGGCTCCACCCTGCCACCATCAGCTGGGACTTGGTGACGACTGCAATGCAAAAAGGCAGGCAGTGCTGCCTGGCTGAGGCCACCACGGCCACCTTGCTGAGGCCTGCACTGGTCCTCAGTAAATGAGCTGACATAAAGCCGGGTGTGGTGGCACACACCTTTCATTCCAGCACTCTGGGAGGCCGAGGCAGGAGGACAGCAAGTCCAAGTTTAGGCTGGGCAAGTTAGCAAGACACTATTTCAAAGATGAATCCATAAAAAGAGCTGGAGGTGTAGCTCGGGGCAAAGGCCCGGGGTTCCATCACTACCTGTGACACCTAACCTGACGCACAGGATTTCCCACTGAACTGTCGCCACCCAAAGACGTTGACACAACCGTGCCCACTTTACAGACGAGGAAACTGAGCTTCCTTTCACAAGGTGCCAAGGCCACACTGCGGATGGCCGGGTGCAGCGGGCAGAAAGGCGCCCCTGCCTGGTGCCCGACACTGTGTGGGAGGAGTCGGCCGCCTGGGCAGGGCCCCTCTGTTCAGCATGAGCCTGAGCCCCAGCGCCACTTGTCTGGGTGGGACCTGAGGCTTTGGACACCTCCTTTGTACCCTGCTGTTTGCAGAGGAAATGACAGGAAGCCTCTGCAGCAGGGGGCCCGGATCTGGGGCTCCCTGGGAAAAGGACTCAACCTTGGGAACAAACCTCTACCCTCGACCCTTCCTGCTGGGGTGTGGCGGAGTGGGGAGGAGGAAAGTCCACGCTGCCCAGAGGCCCAGCGGCCCCTGCCCGGCCTGCACCTGGGCCTCCGGGAGTGGCTCACCCCATCCCCCAGTCCCCCGGGGCCCTGGGAGACTCACACAATCTAAGGTCACATTGCAGCCTCCACCCCCAGATTTCCTGCTCAGTGCAGCAGATCCCAAGAGCTCAGGACCAGCTGGGGACTGGACCAGGGATGGGTACTTCTTGCAGCCTAGGTGTCCACAGGGAAACTGAGTCTCACAGGGTGTCACCCCCCACACTGCAGCCCCCATGAGTGCCCCAGTTCCCAGTCATGTAAGTCAGCATGGTAGCTGAAGAGCAGGGACTGTGCAGGCAGAGGCCCCGGTTCAAATCCACACTTGCTAGAAATTCTAAGAAATCGGCACAGGATGTCCAGCAAGTCCACTGGCAGGTCTGCGTCCAAGAGGAAGGAGAACATGTCTGCAGCTGCTCACAGCGGTGTTATTCCTAGGGCTCAAAAGCAGAAACAATGCAAATGTCCATCACTGGATGAATAAGCAAAACAGGCAATATTCACACAGTGGAATAGTATTTAGCCATAAAAAGGAGAAAAGTATGGATACAGGCTAAGGTGAGGGTGGACTCTGGTGACACTGTACCAAGTGAAGTCACATAGGACCATGTAATGTGTGATTCTCTCTCTATAAAAATGTCCAGAAAAAGTTGGGTGTGGTAGCACACACCTGTAACCCCAGCACTTGGGAGTCTGAGGCAGGAGGATCAGGGCAAATTTGAGACCAGCTTGGGCTATAATGTAAGCTCAAGGCCAGCCTAACCTGCATAATGAGCCCCTGTCTCAAAAAGACCAAAAAAAAGGGCCAGAATAGGCAGAGCCACAGAAACAGGAAGTAGATTCACGCTGTCAAGGGCTGGTGGCATGGAGAATGGGGAGAGAATATTTAATGGGTGTTTTTCTTGTTTCCTTCCTTCTGCAGTATTGGGAACCCAGGGCCTTCATGCCAAGCTACATCCCTGCCCCTTTTCGAGACAGAGTCTTGCTAAGTTACTACATCGCTCAAGTTGGGCTTCAACTTTCGACCCTCCTGCCTCAGCCTAGGGACTGCTGGGATTACAGGTGTTTGCCACCATGCCAGGTTGGCTATTTTCTTTTTGGGTGATGAAAATGTTCTGGAATTAGATGGTGGCGAAGTCCCAATCATAGCCTTGAAGATGGTCAACTGTGCGGTGTGTGAATTATATCCCAGCGTGTTCCACGCACAAGCCTCACTAAGTGGCAGCGCTTTCCCATGGGCCCACCCACTGCCATCCCTTCCCTGGCTGTCATTTGGTTCTGCCAGCTTGCTACCTCCTTCCTCTATGTATTTATTTACTTACCTATTTTTGTAGTACTGGGGACTGATCCCAGGGCTCCTTGCACTGAGCTACGTCCCCAGTCCTTTTTACTTTTGGAGACAGTCTCACTAAAGTGCTTTCCTGCCTCAGCCTCCCAGGGTACAGGTGGGCCCCACTATACCTGGCCTGTTTCTTATTTGTGGCTAATATATACCAGAGATAGAGTGGGCCATGATAACCACTGCAGAGCGTGCAGTGCGGTGGGGCTAAATACATTCGCACAGCTGCCACATCCACCTCAGGACTCTTGGGCCTGCACAACTGAAACGCTGCATGCATTAGGAAACAGCTCGGGGCCCCTGCCTCCGCCCCTGGTGACACCACGCTGTGCCTCTAAACCTGACCACTCTGAGCACCCCCTGGAAGGCACATGGGGCACTGCGCCTTTTCTGAGGCTGCCCGACTCCTCTCAGCGTCCTGTCACCAAGGTCTGTGTGAGCTGCAGACAGCTCTGAGACCCGGCTCCCAGGTTCTAGCATCACGTCCCCAGGCGGAAGGAACTGCCGGGTCGCAATGGTCACTCCGCCACTTTCCCAGGACCTGCCGTATATTTTTTGCAGCGGGTGCACCGTCTATATTCCCACCAACAGCGCACTAGGTTCCGTCTCCCCCGATGCTCATCCCCACACCCGACGGGGTGTGGAGCTCCCCATGGCTCAGGCCCCAGCTCTGCACGTCCTCTCTTTGGCCCCACGGTGTGGCCGGCTCTGACTTGCCACCTAGGTCTCGGCCCACCTCTCCAGGACTTGGCTCTCAAAGACAGCAGCTACCTGCACCTGAGTACGGTCACTTTCCTGCCTTAGTGACTTCGAGGCACTGAGCTCCTCTCGGGTTTTTCTTTTTATTTGTTTATCGTCTGTCTTCAGCAATAAGAAGGTAAGCCGTACAGACTCTGGCACGCTGACTTGTCCCTTCCAGCGCCCCATTCTGTGACATCGGTGGCCTGTGTGGCAGCGTCTCAGGAAACATCCAATGGGAGACAAACCGACAGGGCCCAGCTTCCCCTCCACCTGCCTAGGCCCTGAACCTGGGCAGCTCCTGAAGCTGTGGGTGGCAGCCAGAGAGGACCAGGAGACAGTGTGGAGGGAGAGGGTGACACAGATCACAGTCACCTGGGGCCACACAGTGCTGGGCAAGGAACCCCAACACCTCCAAAGACCTGGGAAACCACAGAACAGATGGGCTCCCAGGCGTGGTGGCACACGCCTGTAATCCCAGCACTTGGGAGGCTGAGGCAGGAGGATTGCTGTGAGTCTGAGGCCAGCTTGGGCTACAAAGTGAGTCTAAGGTCAGACTGAACTGCACGGCGAGACCTGGTCTCAAAAAACCAAAACCAACCAACCAAACAAACAAAAAACAGATGTGCTCCACAAAAAGCCCCCATTTTACAAAATTAATTACTTTCTAAAAATTGTAGTAAAATACACACAACAGCACATTTACCCACTTGGCTGTTTCTGAGTATAGCTCTGTGCGTTGATGACAGTCACATTGCCAAGGAGCCTTCGCATCATGCACCTCCAGGTCGCTTCTCACACACACTGCTCACCGCAATGCCCCAGCCCTGGTGACCGCACTTGATGTCCTGTCTCTGTGCATCTGCCGCCTCCAGGTACGTCATCCAGATGGCATCCTGAGGAGTCTGTCCTCTTGTGTGTGGCGTATTTCACTCTGCATGACGCTGCTGGGTTTGTAGCAAGTGCCAGAATTCCCTTTCTCTTTTCCCAGATCACATTCCAAGGTACACACAGATCTCATTTTCCTTCTCCCAGTCACCTGTTGCTGGACTCAGGGGTTGCTTCACCTTCTGGCTCTGTGCTGGATGTGCCTAAGACATGGGTGTACAAGCACGCTGGGTGTGGCGGATCACCCCGTGATCCCAGCACTCTGGGAGGCTGAGGCAGGAGCATTGCAAATTCTCATCCTGCCTGGGCAACACAGTGAGATCCTGTCTCAATATAAAAAAATAAAAAAGGGCTGCAAATGTAGCTCAGTGCAGAGGCCCTGGCTTTAATACTCTGAATTACAAAAAGAAAAAAAAAATGTGGGTATATAAGTAGGACTCTGGTTTCTGAGCACAGATCTAGCACAGAGATCAGAATCTGTTCAGTGTATTATTTCAGGCCGAAGAGGAGCACCAGTCATCAGGATGTGCGTTCTCCTTAGTATTAACGTGTTCAGAGCACACTGAGCGCCAGAAGGTTTGGATAAAGCATCAGCCGCTGCAGACCTCACGGCTACCTGCTCACGTCAAGACGCAAGCAGAACTGACAGTTCCAGCAAGGATGAGGATGGGCCCAGGGTGCCGGCTTAGACTAAGCCAGCCTTTTCCTGCAGCCTCCTGGGATCTCCGGGAGAGCGGCCCATGCCAGGGGAAACCAGTCCTTCAGCCTGCACACGTATGGGGCTGAGGGCGACAGAAGGGACTGTCCCACCCAACCCCATCCAGGGCATAGGCAGTCCCAGCCCAGGGGTGGGGGAGGTTTCCTGGAGGAAGCTGCCCGTGGGGAGTGGGTCTCTGGCTCCAGGACAGGAGAGCGGGCTGGCTGGACTAAAGGCAGGGGAGCCGCACATGCTGCTTTGCCCTGTTGTCTGGGGTGGTTATTTTTAGTATGATCTGCTAGTCTCAAAAATGTCCCCCTTTGAGAGATACATTATTGTATAGTTACTTCATTACTTATCTATTGCTACATAACGAATTACCCCAATCTCCAAAATCTCGGTGGTTTAGGACAAGAACACACTTGTAGGATCCTTTGAAGTCCCCAGGGGCGAGGAATCTGGGTGTGGCCCAGGGGACACTTCTGGTTCAGGATCTTCTGGGAGGTTTCACAGGGTGCCTGCTGGGCTGCAACCCATACTTTCTGGGTGGGAGGCTGTAGCCCCCTCTGCAGGGGACATTGCCAAAGGTCACTTGTGTGGGCTCAGCGCGTGGTGGCAGCAGCTGTCCTTCCATGACCTAACCCTGCCGACCTGAAAAGTCACTCTGCCCACCTTCTACTGGTCAGCAGAGTCACCACGTCACACACTTAAAGGCGGGAGGGCCAGTGGGCCCCAGCTATGGAAGAGAAGAGTGTCAGAATCTGAGATATTTAAAAATAATCAGGGTTGTCCTAAAATAGAGGGGGAGGGGCAGGACAAAGCCACGGCGCATGGAGGGACAGGAGCGGGATCAGTAAGAAGTGTGAACCGGAGGTAGGGCAGGCTGAGGACTCTAAGTCAGGCAGAGGTGTGCCCAGGGATGGCAACGAAGGCAAGAAATCCACCCGGTGCCCACCTCGAGGGCCACCTGGCTTCCACCTGGGCCTGCACCTGGTGGCTTCTCTCTGGGCCTGTGGGTGTCATCTGTACCTTTGGAGGCAACCATACCTCAACCCACAGACAGAAGCTCTTCCTGTGTTCTGCACACCGTGCGGTTCTGGTGTGAGTAAAACATCCCAGTGTGTACCACAAAGTAGCAGCGGGCAATTGCAGACTCCTTTCCTTCTCCAGCCTGGATGGAGACCTCTGCTCCCGTGGCTTCTCCAACTGCAGGGAGGGGACGCCTCTGAGGGGTGAGTGTGGGAAATGGGACTGGGGTTCCCCCATGCACGCCCTGTCTGTATCCCTTGCCTGATCCATCTGTCCAGCCACTCTGTTCACAGCTGGACCACCCCTCTCCAGCCCAGGCGTTCCGACATTGTCCCACTCCACCCTGGTCTCCTGCAACCGCCGCCTCCTCCACGAAGCCTCACTGGCTCACAGCCCTGAGGTCCTGGAGCATCTGGTCACCCCTTTCTGAGGCTCTTCACCTAAATGACCAACGTCCTCCCAAGGCAGGGACAAATCCCCAGTTCCGAGAGTCACTGTGTAGGCAGGGAGCTGGCTCTGCCCTCAGACTGGCGCTGCCAGCTTAGCCAGGGTGTCCTCACTCGGGGACATTCACAGGTGCCAAAGTGATTCACATGGTTCTTTTCCTGTCCCCATCACGAGCTGAGCCGCAGGCATGGTCGCCATTTCTCTGTGACATGTGAGACGCGGACAGCACGGTGAGATCAAGCAACTCGCCCAAGGTCGCAAGGCCAGCATGTGGCAGTGCTGGGACCGCCCTCCCCCGTGACCCCTGGGGTCCTAGCTCCTCTGCCAGTGTCTCTTTCCCCGAACTGCAACCCGGTGGTGGCCCCAGCCCTGCGCACGCAGGAAAATGATGTAGGTGTGGACAATTGGTTTGCAATTCTATGTTTTTCTCCCATAAATGCATCCTTGGTCCCCAGAGCTCATGGTGGCTCATGGGCAAGATGGGCTGAACTATCTAGTGTACCAGCTTGAACCCCAGCCCTCCGGGGGCACACGTCACCTGCCTGTTCTTCCTGCCGTTCCAACAAGATGGGCTTCCAGGGTGGAGTTTAAAGATTGCAGCACTCACTGCTGGGCCTTGGCAATGGCTCTGGGAAGGGGATCTCAGCACAGGAACAAGTGATTAAGGGGCCAGGGCCCAGGGCCAATTTCCTGGGTTCAAATCCCAGCTCTGTCACTTCTGTGTGTCCTCAAACCTCAGTTTCCTCATCTGTAAAAATGGGGACACTACAGTTTCCACGCCATAGGGCTGTGGTAAGGTTGAACAAGCTAACAGATGGGTGGTGCTGAGACTGCTCCAGAGCCTGGAATGTACCAAAGCTTTGCGAGTGTGAACGATGACCACTGTCACCATTTCTGGTCTTACTGTGTGCTTCTAACTGGTTCCATTTCACCTTCCAGGGTACAGATAAGAACTCAACATTCCCACAAGTCTTAGCGCGGATGCGACAGCAAGCAGCCTCTGGCGCAGGACAGTCATCTCTGGTCCCAGGTTCCGAGCCCTTCTGGCCCTCGCTGGACTCTCAGGCTTTGGTGAGGCCAGCTGCAGCCTCCAGCACTGTGTCCTCCTCGATTAGGGACACATGGAAACATCTCTATGCCCCTCCCACGGGAGTCAGCCTTCAGGCCTCCGTGGGGCTGGGGAATGCCAGTCACCCAAGTGCGCACAGCTGGCCACTTCTCCACAGCCCCTGGGTGGGTCTTCCACTGTCCTGCGGGGGTGGGGGGAGCCACCAGGTGGCAGGCTCCACCTTCAGGGGCGAATCCTGATTGGTCCGTGATGGTCTCATTCCCTGTGCCAGCCATAGGCTGAGATGTGTTCACGTGACCCACTTCTGACCAATGAGCTGAGACGTCTGTGCAGGGCTGGGGATGCCCCCTCTGGCTGAGTTTCCGCCCGAGGGCCCAAGTCTCCTGGAGCTGCCATCCACAGGGAGCGACCCTGCTAGGCTGATGGCCAGAAAGGAAGGCGGAAAGATCCAGGGCCTGATGACATCATCAAGCCTTTGAGTTAACCAACCGTGAAACAGCCCAAATCTTATGACATGAGGTTCAACCTTCTTCGGGTTGGGGAAGCTAGGCCATGGCTTTTATTTTTTTAAAATTCTATTATTCGCGGTCCAAAGCATCCTTGCTGCTAGTCCCCGATTACCTTTCATCTTCCAGAGATTAAGCTCATTATAGCACTCTGGGAAGGCTTCCTGGAGGAGGGGATGCTCACGTGTAATCTAAAAGGAGGTGGGGCGGACAAAGGGAGCAAAACCCCAGGTTAAAAGGAAGTGGTTGGACCAAAGTGCTGAAGGCTGGTGACGCCAGAAGGCCGTGGGGGACACCAGAGATCATCTGGGGGTCCTGAGAGACGAGAGTGGGGGCAGGCACTGTGGCCATGGCCACAGGCACCCACAAGGGTAGAGGCGGAGCTCTGGGGGTGGCCTCGCCCTCCAGCTTTGGGCCAACAACAGGTGCGCTCAGCTTTGTCCTTCTGACCCTCACCAGCCACACCCAGAGGCTGCCCAAGTGTCCGAGGCAGGGCAGGGCAGGGCCACCAGGTTCGCCTCCTGCCAGGTGTGCTCTGCCTGTCATGTCCCTGGGGCACCCATCAGAGACTCTGGCAAATCCATAGTGGCTGAAATCTGGGTCACTCTGTGCGTGGGTTGGAAATCCATCACTCAGACAGTTACTAAGTGCCTACAAAGCAGTGTACTTAGGGCCTGGTTCAAATCCCGGGCCTGTGGCTTCCCACACGTGTGACCTTGAGTGGGCCACTGCATTTCTGCAAGCCTCACGTTTTGCCTCCGTGCAGTGCACAGTGGGGTCGGGCAACTCTTCTCATTCCTGGTATCATGGGGGCGGGAGGGGGGTGTGTACAGCACGATGCCCAAAAACTTCCAGGGATGAAGGTTTACAACCCCAGAGAGACAAGAAGGCAAGTATATGATGTGCTGTTCGGGGACAGAGTTGAGCGGGAGCACTTGGGACGGGCCCTGAAGAAGCAGGAGATCTAGGTGGGAGGGCTAAGGGACACACATTTCTGCCAAAGTAAAGGGCCGGCTGGGAGGAAGTACAGGAAGGTTTTGATTCTGGGCTCCTACAGCTTTCCAAAGAGTCGGCATCATTTGCAAACGGCCGCAGCGAAACCTCTGGTCACTGATTATGTGCCCCTGAATGAACCACTTAAACCTTTGAGCCCCAGTTTCCCTCTTTGCAAAGCCAGTAAAACACCTAGTAGACACCACAGGGGGCCAGTGACTAAGTCCGGTGAGTGTGGGGGAAGATGGGGGATGGGGAGGTTTTAGGGGTGATATCACCAGGCCTTGGGGGGCTGAAGTGGAATTTACCGTAAGAGGGGGTCAGATTCTAGGAAGAGTTGAAAGATAGGCACAGAAGTGTGAAGGGAAAGAAGGTAAACTGGGGGGTCACTGGAGTCTTTCCTGGGGCAAGGCTAAAGACAAGGATTTGGGATCCAGATTTCCCAAAGGCCTTGAATGCCATGTCAAGGGCTTGACCCTAGAGAGGGAATGACACATTTTACACAGGCAGCACTGAGATGCAGGGGATGTGGCACTACTCCGGGGTAAACAGGTTGTGAGGCTGCATCTGGAAGGCAGGTACTGCAGGAAGAGTCAGGGAGAACCAAAAGTCCTCCCTGGACAGGTGATTTCTGCAAACAGCTTAAGTAATAGATCAGCACCTTAGTGCTGCTTTCACACCTCCTAGAAGCCACTGCCCACCTCCATTTCACACGGATAGGATGAGAGCCAGAGGAGGGCCACTGGCCTCGGCTGCGCAGGCAATGAGAGGGCCGGTCACAACCTGAGCCACAACCTGGGCCCTGCCTGGACTTGGGTTGCTTGTAGCAGCAGGTCCTCTGTCATCTGACAAATGTGTTCAGAAGCTGGAGACAGGGAGATGACCTTTGACCTCTGAGTCATCTTGAGGCCCAAGGGAGGAGAGGGACCCAAAGGGGTGGGTTTTGCTGTGGTCACTCGGGCCAGCAGGGGCTCACTTACCCCAGAGCCAGATCTATTGATGAGTCCTCCAAACTGGACCCCGGATATGCACAGGGGTCCCTGGAAGTCCTTCCACAAAGGGCAAGGGACAGAGGGAGTCATGCTTTGCTGCTTTTCTAAGAAGCCCCCCAAAACCCCTTCTTCCCAGCACCCAGGCCGGGGGCATAGCCGCAGCCTGAGTCATCGTGCCCATCTGAATGGTAGCTGACGGGGCTGAATGAGGGCCAGGGGTTGGAAAAACAAGGCCCTTCTGTTAACCTCCAGCCCTGGTCCTTTGAGACTGGTGGGGGGGTGGTGGTGTGGGCAGAGGGCAGGTAGATGCAAGAGAGCCCAAGGTGTCAACAGCCAAAGGGGGCTTTGTGTGCTGGGGGGGTGGTGCTCAGAAACCGTGCTGTAGGCTTTTGTTTTCAAATGACCTGTTTAATGATTACCTCTTGCAATCTGAGGAGCATGGGCTCCGTGAAGGCGAGAGTTCCAAACCTCCAGACCCCGAGGAGGTGCAGCCCAGCCTGAGAAGAAAGTAAACAAGACACCCACCACCGGCAGGTCTGGCTGCCTCGAGCAAACAATGGCCCCGGACTGAGCTCCCCGCTCAGACACAGCAAAGTGAGATTTCCAAGCGAGAACTTTAACAGGCAAATAACAGATTTGGATGGAATTATTTCCCCAAGTACCCTGAGCTCTGCACGGAAAGAGACAGCCCAGGGGTGGGCTGTCATTTGCACTTAACCTTGACCTGTAATGTATTCATTCATTTTTCCAGGAGTGGGAATCACTTTCACCCTCCTCCAAAAACAAAAAACAAAAAACAAAAAAAATCCACCAAGCAACAACTTCACCATCCATTTTAACAGTCACAATGGTAGGCATCAAGGGACTTAAGTTACAGCAGCTACCTGCACTCAACTGCCCAGTGGGCTCCAGCTCCTTAAAACAAAACAACAACAACAAAAAATCCTAACACAAATACCTACCAGGGCTCACAACGTCAAACCTTTACTCAGCCCTGGGAAAAATCCAAGTTGGTTATTATTTTTTTCTTCTATCTGCCTTTTACCTTCCAAGGCCTTCAACTATTTTTCCTCCTGCATCCAAGCCCAGCCAGGAGGCAGATCCATAAACAAGCCTGCCCCTCCCCTTCCACGGTTCGGCAACTCCCCCCACCCCAGTTTCCCTGGACCCCAAGAGAAAGAATCGCGGCGACCCAGGCCCCGCAGCCCCTGCCTGCCCTCCCCCACGGCCGCAACCCTGGCAGGCACCTTGAGATAAACATCCACTAATGGTTTTATAATTTTTCTGCTCTGGGTGGCCGCGCTCGCTCGCTCGGATGAATCCCCCCTCCTTGGCCGTGGCGACCTGGGTAGGGGGTGGGGGACCACGGAGGGATGGAGGAGGATGGGGGGGTGTTAGTTTGTTTTTCCATTGCAGCGTTCTCACACCTGTTTTTCATTCATTCATTCGTTCGTTCGCTCGTTCATTCATTCATTCATTCACGGATGGGTCACTGCGGTCGCCCGGGGCCTGGGGATCTCGGGATCTCGGGGAGGGGGCCGAGATGGGTGTGTGTGTGTGTGTGTGTGTGTGTGTGTGTGTGTGTGAAGGGGAGGCGGTGACAGCGGCGGGCTGGGGGGTCAGGGCACAGGGACCCCCGCGGGAGGACAGAGGGGGTGGCTCTGCCGAAGGCCGGCGCTCCTCGGGGCCGAAGTTGTTTTCCGCGGCGCGGCGACGAGGACAGCCGCCCCGGGGTGCGCCTCTTTGTCTGTCCCCGGCCGGGCGCCGCGTCGCGGGTCCCCCCACCCCAACCCCCAGCGCGCTCGCTCACCTGGTCTTGGAGGACAGGAAGGCAAGTTTGATGAGACCGTAGGTGAAGAGCGGGATACTCTCCTTGGCGACGCTGGCAACTTGCAGCCGATGCTCCAGGATGTGGAGTTCCATCGTCCGCCCGCGCTCCGCGGCGGCTCATCGGCGGGGGGCGACCCGCGGCCCCCCGCGCTCCTCCCCGCGCCCCGCCCCGCCGGCACCGAGCCGCCGCGGGCCGGGCTGGACGCAGCAGCGGAGGGAGACCCGGCAAGTTGCGAGGGGGGACCCCGGGAGGGCGGGCGAGGCTGGAGTGCCGGCTGAGCGAGCGGGCGAGCGGCGGAGCAGCGGCGCGCGGCGCCCGGCGCAGGCAGCAGCTGGTGTTCGCTGTAACAAACAACTTGCCACTCAAACGCCGGCCCTCTGCGCATGCGCCGCCGCGCAAGGCCTGATGGAACTTGTAGTCCACGGGCTGCCCGGGGCGCCGCGGGATGCTGGATTCGAGGGGGAAGGGGCTGAGTAACTGCGCCACGGATGCACTGGAAATGCGGCGGCGCGGGGCTTCGCCGGCCCGCACAGGAGTCCGAGGGGAGACCACAGGCATTTGGAGCCAGTCTGAGCCTGGGTGTATACTCTTGTTATTTATTTTAGCTCTAGGCTAAGCGATTTGGCGGGAGAGGGGTGGGACCCCCAGACAACTCCGTCGTTGGAGGAGGCCCCGACCTGGGAGGGGAGAGGGTTAGAGAAATCGGCAGAGTTCAGAGAAGCCAAACCGAAAGGGCGTGTTGGGGGCAAGGAGGAGGGGTCCAAGAGGGCTGTCCCTCAGGGAGGGAGGGGACATCCAGGCTGGGCTCTGAAGCATGAATCAAAGCTCGCGGGCAGGGGGAGGGGCGCGTGGACCAAAAACTCGGCCTTCCGAGAAGAAGGGACAACGTGTCCTAAGGCACAGGAGCATGAAAGCCCCCACGGTGCTGTGCTTGGCTTTGTTGCAGCGGAAAAAAGCGAGGGAAGAGAGACGGGAGATAGGGCAGGCGCAGTAACCAGGACTTAGGTCGCGAGGGTCATGTGTCTAGAGCTAATGAGGTGAACCGCCGGGCATTATCCCTCGGGAGGGAGCGACGGGGACCGCGAGGGCCGGATGGGGGGATCTGCAAACATCGGGCCACTTCCAACCTCAGGGCCGAGGTGCCGGGACCTGTTCCCGACACTGCCCCCTTCAAGGGTGAGTGGTTTTGAAATTTTCTAGGTTAGAGGTACTGGTGCTTTGCCCTTTGGCAAAGTAATTTGGCTACTTGATGGCTCAGGTCTACCTGCTGGGGCAGGCTGGGAACCCTGTTTCTGAGGGAGATTCTGGCCGTCCACTCCCACATTTTCAGCCCTCATCGATTAAATAAGAATTATTAGGCACCCTCATTTCCACCAGTGGGCATGGAACCTTTAATCTTGGATAAATCTCAGAGATGCCTACTTTCCTCTTGTTTTATTTACACTGAAGAATTTACTACCCTCTAATACAGAATATATACAAAATATATTATCTATTTTACTTGTCTGACCCTTCACCCACACCCAACTAAATCTCCACTCAATAAAAAGTGATTAAAAAAATTTTTTTAATGCGGCTGGAACCCAGGGCCTTCTCACTGAGCTATGCCTCCAACTCTTTTCTATTTTTGAGACAGAGTCTCACTAAATTGCTAAGTTGCCTAGGCTTGCAATCCTGCCTCAGCCTCCCAGAGTGCTGAGATTACAGCCATACACTATCATGTGCTACTAAATACAGCAATTTTTTTCTGTTTTCTGCTGTATTCCCAGTCTGGAGCATAGCGACTGGCATATGAGAGACATTACACTCAATATTTTGGGAATTCATAAATGCATCATCTATGCTTTAGATCCACATGGCCCAAATACAAGCACATTCGGGCCCAGAAGGTAGCACCCACATATATCAAGCAGGGAAGAATGGCATCAGAGAAGGGCAACCTGCCTGAAGGCACAACTTTTAATTTCCACCAAAACAACCAACAGGTGATGAAACAAAACAAGCAAAGCTAAAGGCGGGATTTGGCCGGTTTTCTCACTTCTGCTCTGGATGGCTTAAGTCTGTGTTTTTTAATCTGCGGGCTATGACCCATGAGTAAATGACGAAATCAATTGAGCACGGTACAACTGGCATTGAAAGAAAGAAAGAAAGAAATAGAATACAAGGGTCCCGAGTGCTGCACATCAGTGAGCACAGGTTACGGTGATTTTTTTCTGTGTCTTAGGAAACACTGGTTTTGACCATGTATGCATGCAGGCATATATGTATGTGTATGTATGTGCATGTGTTTATTAGATCTTCATAGAAACCTATTTCTTTTTTTTTTTTTTCCTTTTTGGTATCAGGAATGGAACTCATGACCTCACCCTTGCCAGAAACCTATTTCTTAACTTCAGTCTTGGTTGAAAATGTTTGAAGGCACTGTGGGCTTTATATTTAATTGAGTGAGACTCTCTAAGAGTTTGCAAATTTAGGCATATTGATTTCACTTGCAGAATTGCTTCCACAGAATTGTATTTGGTGCTTAAGATTTCCGTGAAATTTAACTAATGAAGTTAATACTTGGGCAATGAATTTAAAGCAACAATAATTCTCAAGGCTATGCTGGGGGTGGGGTTGGATGCCATCCCAGAATTCCCTTCTCTCTTAGAGCCTTAGCCCTTCCCTCTTCTGGTCCTTTGCTGGTTCCTTTTGGTTCCTAACTGGTTTCTTTTCTTTTCTTTTTTTTTTTTTTTGTCTTTTTGAGACAGGGTTTCACTTTGCAGTTGAGGCTGGCCTTGGTCTCACTTTGTAGCCCAGGATGGTCTTGAATGCGCAATGATCCTCCTGCCTCAGCCTCCCGAGTGCTGGGATTACAGGCGTGCGCCACCAAGCCTGGCTTCCTAACTGGTTCTTTTGCTGCTCAATCCTAAAATGAATGGAGGTCCACCTAGTATTCCTTCCTGCAATATATAATAGCTGCCTGTAAATTGTGTCTCTTTGAAAGTCCTTCCTCATTGGCTCTGGCTTTGGCCTTGTGGCTTTGGGTTTGGCCAGTGAGATAACAGCATGTGTGCTGCATACACCCTGTGTGTTGGGACTTGCACTTTGGATGCCGCCCAAGTGACATGCTAAAAAGAAACCTGGGTGGAAGACCGCAAGGACAGGTCCAACTGACACAGGTGGAGCTAGCCCCTGCCAACAACTGGTGTCACTTGCCAGCCATGTGAGATGATCTTGGGCTTTCCAACTGACTGTCCAGATGAAGGTGTATTATTAGTGTGTTTCCTGTTGCTGTATCAAGATACCTGAGGCTGGGTAATGTGCAAAGAAAAGAGGTGTGTTTAGCTCACAATTTTGGAGGCTGAAAGTCCATGATTGGGTGGCCATGTTGGTTTGGCATCTGGTGAGGGTAGCATGGCAAATGGGATCCTAGTGGTGGGAACAGGTGTAGTCAAGAGATCACATGGACAGATGGAAAGCCAGAGATGGGGGGTCAGACTTGCTCTTTTCCTTACATCTCACTCTTGTAGGAACCCACTGGATCTGGAGAGAATGCCTTTTTTTCTACTGAAATAAAAAGTAAAACAATTTTATAACAAAATAATAGAATAACAGTAGTTAATACATTACGTGTTGTTATCTTTAAAGTAGTTGCTCAGGGTACAAGATATGGGCATGAAAATTTCTCCAGTTGATATTAGCACAAACCTACCTTTTTATTTTTTTAATTAATTAATTTTTTTTTTTTTTGGTACTGGGAATTGAACTCAGGGCCTTGTGCTTGACAGGCAGGCACTGTGCTGTTGAATCACATCCCTGGCCTGAAACTTTCCTTTTTAATGGACTAAGCGACACTGACAGTATAACTGATTTGCATTTCCCCCCCTTTTGTATACGTCCTTTCCCCTTTCACCCATCCTACTTCCTTTTTCCTTTCGAATGATTTCTTCCCATTTCACAATATCTGTTGTACATTTTAGACCTTATTTACTCTTTCAGTTTCTCTCACTGGGGAGACTGTATGATGTTTACACATGTGAATCTGATTTATTTCACTTATGAGCATGGTCTTAAGTTGCATCCATTTACCTATAAAAGTCTCCAGTGTATCCTTTTTTATGGCTGAGTAGTACTGTATTGTATAAAAATACCACATCTTTTTTATCCATTCCTCAGTCAATGGGCATTTAGGTTGTTTCCAAGATCTGGCTATTATAAACTGTGCTGCTATAAACATGGGTGCACATATATCACTGTGGTATGATATTTTTAATTCTTTTGGGAAGATACACACTAGGGCAATAGCTGGGTCAAATGGAACCTCCAATTCTAGTTTTTTGAGGAATCTCCACACTGATTTCCACAGTGGTCGCATCAGTCTACACTCCCACCAACAGCGGAGAAGGGTTCCTTTTTCCCCACAGCCTCTCCAGCATTTGTTATTGCTTAATTTCTTGACAATAGCCATTCTTTCTGGGGTGAGGTAGAATCTCAATGTTGTTTTAATTTGCATCTCTTGAATGACCAGTAATGTTGAACACTTTTTCATATATTTATTTGCTGTTTGTATTTCATCTGAGAAGTGTGTATTCATCTCAGATGCCCATTTTTTGATTGGGTCTTTGAGTTTGGGGGTCTTATTTTTTAAAATTCTTTATATGTTTTAGATGTAAGTCCTTTGTCTGAGAGATAATTGGCTACATTTTTTTCCCATTCTGGGTTGTCTTTTCACTCTGTTGGTGATATCTTTAGTGGTGCAAAAACTTTTGATAAGATGAGATTCCAGTTGTTGATTCTTTGAAGTATTTCCTGTACAGTCTGGGTTTTGTTCATGAGTTCTCTATCTACGACAATGTCTTCTAGACTTCTACATATTTTCTCTGCCAGTAATTTAGTGTTTCTATTTTAATATTTAGATCTTTGATCCATTTTGACTTTAGTTTAGTGTATGGTGATAGACATGGGTCTAGTTTTAGTCTTTGATATGTGGAAAGCCAGTTTTTCTATCCTTATTTATTTATTTTGGTACTGGAGATCAAACTCATGACCTCGCACTTGCCAGGCAGGCGCTTATGTCACTGAGCTAAATCCCTGGCCCACCATCATTTATTAAAGAGGCTGTC
>RJWT010018304.1:0-18933 GCA_004365215.1 Cuniculus paca
AAAAAAAAAAGAACACCAGATAGCCAAGCATGGTGCTGCATTCTTATAATCCCAGCACTCTAGGAGGCTGAGGCAAAAGAATCACAAATTTGAGCCATGCCTGAATAATTTAAAAATTTAGAGAGACATTGTCTCAAAATAAACAAACAAAAAAAGGTGAGGCTGGGAATGTATCTTAGTGGAAAGGCCTGGGGATACATTGCCCCTAATAAAAACAAAAGCAGATAAATAGACCAAAATACTCGTGTAGGATGGGTTTTCCAAAATCAGCACCCAACATTCCAGGGTTATAATCTCTCAGTCTAGCTGGGTATGGTGGTGCACACCTGTAATTCCAGCACTTGGGAGGTTGAGGCAGGTGTATCCATACAAGTTCGAGGCCAGCCTGGGCTACATAGTAAGTTCAAGGCCACAGTAAGTTCTGGCCTATATAGGGAAACCCTTGTCTCAAAACAAAATAACCAGTATCTCAGCCTAGTCAGTCCTGAGTCACCCCTAGAGGCTGGACGTGGATTCTTATGTAGTGCTCCATATGTAACCCCAGGGGAGCTGAGGGGAGTAACTGTAGGTGGGCCTGTGAGCTCACATGCTGCCTGCCAGTTAGCTGCTTTGGCATAGCCAAACTAGCTGGACAAAGCTCAGGAGGGCTTGACAACTTCTGGGGCTTGGACACGGTTTGTGGGCTCCCCTGTGGGGCGATGCTGAGGAGGCAGCACTTTCAAGAGGAGGACTTACTGATCATTAGTATAAGAGAGATTCCTTCTTACTCCAGAAATAGCTGTTATCAAGACATCAGTGAATAACAAATGCTGGTGAGCTGTAGGGAAAAAGGAATTCTTCCTCACTGTTGATGGGAGTGTAGACTGGTGTAACTGTTACAGGCAGCTGAGTTAGTTAGAAATATTATAGGCTGTCAGATAGGGCAAAGCCCTGGAGAAAGCTGACACAGAGGATCAGAGGTCTTGTGACCTTGAAGGAGACAGACACCTCCCACTGTAAGCCAGATCTCAAGACAAGGCAAAACAAATACAACCACACCCTAAGTAGAAACATCAGGGATTGACATTCTAAACAGGTATGGGTCACCTTGACCATCTCAGTCCCCTATAGGAAGAGTCACTGATCCTTAAGAATGCTCACTTGCTATGTGACTCGCTTCCCTATTCATCCCTGATTTAGTCAATTTTACCTGAACAATTAACCTTATTGGTTAACCATAGTTCTGTTCCACCTCATGTCCATTTGCCTTGCGAGTTCCCAGGTTTTCCCCATGTTGGACCAATCTCACCTCATGGTTTTACTCTATAAAAGTCTCTCAGAAAACCAAAACCTTTGGCAACCCACTCGGGACCCCTTCTGTCTCTCTCTCAGACAGAAGCTTTCTTTCTCTCAATAAATATATCCTGCTCATAAGCTCCATTGTTCCTAAAATTGATTCTTTGATTTTAGAGAACATGAACTCGTGCAGAACATCTAGTAGGCTGGGAGTTTCATTCCGCTCTATCATAACCACTGTGGAAATCAGTGTGGTGATTCTTCAAGAAATTAAAACTAGAACCAGTGCAGGAAGAAGTTGGGGCTCAGTAACCTGCACTTTTCTTTCAGTTTTTTTTTCTCTCTGTCTTCTTTGTCTTTTCCTTTTTTGCTCTTCTTTCTTTTTTCTTTTTCCTTTTCTTTCTTTTTTCTTTTTTTCCTCTTTTCTAAACAGCTGCGGAGAACTCCAGCCACAGAAAAATAACCTCACCCCCCAAACCCAAAGACCAAGTTCAGATAATCCCTAGAATATGCCTTCATTCTTTCTTTTTACACCCTTTTCTAGCTTTCCAAACCTTGCTTGACTACCCTTTGTCCTCCAGCCTCCTTCCTACTTCCTTCCCGGTTTTATTTGTTTTATACACTATGCTCCCTGAATTTCCCCGCCACAGAGTAAAACCACTCTACCAAGGGGAAACACTTTGAATACAAACTCCTCATTTATGATTGGCTCTGTTCTATAACTATAGACTTTGCTCCTATGGTCTAAAGTACAAAAACAATAGTTACCACAGTTCGTCAGTTCCTAAATTGTGTTTGGTGCTATCATTATTGCCAATTTTACTACTTTAGCTAGAAGGTCATATCTGTTGTAATCAATTGTTCTCCCTTCTGTAACAATACTAGGAAGCTCTGGGGAAACAACCTCACCAAAGCCCTATACCAAAGGACGAGTGGCTGAGCCAAATAGACACCAACTGCCAACTCTTAATTAATTGGGAAGGTAGGATCTTGGGACAGACACAAACCAAGAATTTCCTACATAGAGAAGACATCCCTGAAGAACAGACTTTTTGAGCTGATTTTGCAATGCTCCAGGTATGTTTTCCTGAAGGAAAGCTGCCTCTTCAAATGCTTCAAATATGGCTCTCCCAAGCTGGGTATGGTGGTGCACACCTATAATCCCAGCATTCGGAGGGCTGAGGCAGGAGGATTGTCTCCAGTTCCAGACCACCCTGGGCTACAAAGTGAACTCAAAGCCAGCCTGAACTGCATAGTGAGACCCTGTGTCACACACACACACACACACACACACACACACACACAAATGGCTCTCCCAATCGTGGTAAAATGGGAAGACAGGAATATTCAGTGACCACAGTTTCAGAGGAAGGTACTGTGTTAGATCTCAGTTTCTCAAGACCCTTACTGACATGCTGCCAAAATGCTAGAAATTACTCAGACTCAAAGTGAAGGGCAAACCTGCAGAAAATGATGTTAAGCTTGGAGCTCTCAAACTGAAACCAAATACTAAAATCATGATGATGGGAGCTTGCAAGGAGAGCGTGGAAGGTGTTTTAGGTCCACCCCCTGACAATCATGATGTTGTTAATGACTTTGATATTGAAGATGAAGTAGTTGAAGTAGAAAACAGGGAAGAAAATATGTTGAAAATTTCTCACAGAATCAAAGAGTATGAAGTGGAAATACTGAATCCTCCCAGGGAAAAGAAAGCTATTGGTACTAGATGTTGATTATACATTGTTTGACCGCAGGTCTTGGGCAGAGACTAGGGTAGAATTAATGCAGCCATTTCTTCATAAATTTCTAGCATCTGATATGAAGATTATGATACTTTTATTTGGTCTGCAACAAATATGAAGTGGATTGAAGCTAAAATGAAAGAACAGGGAGTGAATACAAATGCAAATTATAAGATTGTCATCATGTTAGACAGTGCTGCTGTGATAACAGTATATAACCCAAGGAGAGGACTGATAGATGTAAAGCATCTCAGTGTAATTCGGGGAAAGTTTTCCAAATTTTACAGCAAGAAAAATACCATTATGTTTGACAACATAGGAAAAAATTTTCTGATGAACCCACAGAATGGACTAAAGGTAAGGCCTTTTATGAAAGCACACCTAAATCAAGATAAAGACAAAGAACTTTAAAATTAGCTTAGTACTTCAAAGAAATAGATGACTTTTGGAGCTAAATCACAAATACTAGGAAAGGTATCTCTCAAAGAAGCAAGAACAGTAGTTACAAGTTATCCCAGCAGTTGTTGAAGATACTTGAGATCCATGATCTTTTGCTTTTATGCTAGAAATCATGATAGTGCTGGACACTGAAGCAAATACCACACTGCTTATTAAGGAACAAGAGTGTGCTTCTCTTTGGTGGCTAAATAGAACTACTTCTGCTTAAAACTGTTATCATAAAATCAGTTAAAGGCAACAAATTTTAAAATGGGACATATCACCAGTTCAAATCTAAAAAGCATGAACAAAGTGGTTTTTGTTGTGTTCCAGCTATATCTTAAGTGATAACACTGTGTGTCAGTGAAAATGTCTAGCCATAAGATTAAAAATAGTATATATTATTTGCAATGCTTAATTAAGCCTACAAATATGTAATGTGACCACTGTTTTGTGTTGACAGTATTGCTTTATACAGTTTTTATAATTGAAAGGAATTGACCCTTTAAAATGAACATGGTATATATTGTTCTTATGGAACTATTTCAATGATATAAATAATAAATTTCTTTTAAAAAAACAGACTTTTCCGCCAGGTGAAGTGCCACACACCTGTAAGCCCAGCACTCAGGAGGCTGACGCAAGAGGATCATCACCAGTTCAAGATCAACCTGGGCTACAAAGTAAGCTCAATGCAAGCCTGAACTGCATAGCAAGACCCTGTCTCAAAAAGACAAAAAACAAAAACAAACAAACAAAAAAAAAACCCAGACTTTTCGTAGAGAGTCCTTGACACTAATGATATAGCTACCTAATACAAAAACTCACAAAGATAATCACAGAAAAACAAAATAAAAATTTTTTAAATAGAAAATGACAAGACTGAAAAGCAAAATGCAATCTCAGATCTCCAATCTACCCAAAACAAGTTCAGGAGACACTGACAGAGACAAAAATAGAAGACACACACCTGAAATTTCTTAACTGATAATAACTGAAGTAAAGAAACAAATCCATCAGGCTATAAAGGAAATCAGATCAGGAATAATCTCTCATGTAAAAAAAGAAATGTCAATAATTATAAAGGAATTGGTCAGCAAATGTAGAGTAGAGGTAAATAAAAAAAATAGATGATGATAGGAAGAGGATGGAAGCTGTGAATGATCAATATAGGAAAAAAACAAAAAAGAGTGGAATGGATACCCAGAAATTAGAAATTCCTTTAAAAGGTGGCAAAATCATTTGAATGAAACTGAAGACAGATTTTCAGATCTTGAAGACAGAATCTCAGCTAACAATCATAAAGGGAAAGATCTTTTGAAAATAGCAAAAGGTCAGAAATAACAATTCAACAGGTACAAGATGATGCAAAGAAAAATAATATAATATTTGGTATAAAATGAAAAATCAGGAGTCAACACAAATAGCATAAAAAAATCTATTTGTAGAAATAATAACAGAAAATTTCCCAAGTATGGGAAAAGAATCTGACATATAAATAAGTGAAGCATGTAGAACTTCAGTTAGCCTTAAACAAAATAAATCTACACTCAGGTGTATAATAATCCAGATCCCAGAAATTCAGCACAAGAACAGAATATTAAAATCTGTTTAGTGGGCTGGGGATATAGCTCAGCGAGCGACAAAGTGTCTGCTTGGTAAGTGTGAGGTCCTGATTTCAATTCCCAGTACAAAAAAAAAAAAAGAAAAAAAAGAAAAAGAAAAAGAAAGAAAAAGCCATTATAGAAAAGAAACAGACCACCTGTAAAAGAAAACTCATCACAGCAGACTTCTCAACACAAACCTTCAAGTCAAGAATTGCTTGGAGAGGAGTATTTCAAGTCCTTAAAGAAAACAACTTCCAACCCAAACTGATGTACCCTGCAAAACTACCTTTCAAAACTAATGGAACAGCCAGGTGTGGTGATTCATGCCTGTAATCCCAGCACTTGGGAGGCTGAGGCAGGAGAATTGTTGTAAGTTCAAGACTAACCTGGACTACAAAGTGAGCTCAAGGCCAGCCCAACCTGCATAGTGAGACCCTGTCTCAAAAAAACCACAAAAATAAATAAATAAATAAGAAATAAGATACTTCCATGCCAAAGAAAAACTGAAGAAATTCAAGATCACCAAAGCATCGCTACAAGGGGTACTGAAAGATCATGTAGACAGAGGTAAAAATGAGCACAATCCAAGAAAAACCACCAAGCAGGGAAAGAAATTAAATGGAGGAAAAAGTAGGGAAGCAACAGCAGGAAAATAATATGACGAAGATAAGCCAATACACATCGGTTATAGCTATCAGTGTAAATGACCTTGATTCACCTATCTAAAGAAACAGACTGACAGAATGCATCGAGAAACAAGATCAAACAATGTGCTGTACACAAGAAATACTTAACTTGAAAAGAAACTCATAGACTAAAAGGCAAAGGATGGAAAGCAGTCCTAAGAGGAAAATTTATAGCAGTGAATTCTCACATCAGGAAAATAGAATAAGCACAAATAACCTAACGCTGCACCTCAAGCTTCTAGAAAAAGAACAAGTCAAGCCCAAAGCCCATAGAAGGGAGGAAATTATAAAGATCAGAGCAGAAATTAATGCAGTTGACACTAAGAAAACAATACAAAGATAGAATGAATGAAAGAGTAGGTTCTTTGAAACAATAAATAAAATTGATAAGCCCCAGCCAACCTTATCAAAGAAAAAAAAAAAGGAACAAAAACTTGGACTCATGCAATAAGGAATAAAAAGGGTGAAATCACAACAGATCCTTTGGAAATTCAGAAGAACATCAGTAGCTACTTGAAAATCTTTACTCACATAGGATGGAAAACACAGAAGAAATTGACAGATTCCTAGAAATATATAAACTACCAGTAGCCGGGTGTGGTAGCTCACGCCTGTAATCCCAGCACTCTGGAGGCTGAGACAAATGGATCGTTGTGAGTTCGAGACCAGCCTGGGCTACAAAGTAAGCTCAAGGCCAGCCTGAATGGCATAGTGAGACCCTGTCTCAAAAACACCAGGGCTGGGGATCTAGCTCAGCGGTCTAAGCACCTGCCCGGCAAGTGCAAGGTCATGAGTTCAATCCCCAGTGCTGCAAAAAAAAAAAAAAAAAAAAAAGAAATATATAAACTACCAAAACTTCATCAAGAAGATATAAAAAAATTTGAATAACCCAATATCTGTTAATAAAATTAAAAACATAATTAAAGACTTATCAACAAAGAAAAGCCTGGGTCCTGAAGGATTCATGGCTGAAATATACAAGAAATTTAGAGAAGATTTAATGACAAATTCCTCAAACTCTTCAATGAAATTGAAAGAGAAGCAATTCTCCCTCACTCAGTCCTGGAAGCAAGTGTTACTCTGATATCAAAACCAGAAAAAGACTCAGAAAAAAAAAAAAAAAGAATTACTGGTCAATTTCCCTAAAGTACATAGATGCAAAAATCCTCAATAAAATACTAGTAAACAGAATGCAGCAAATCATCAAGAATGTTATACAACATGACTGTTATGGTTTGTGTTTGGGTGGCCCCCCAAGCCTCATGCTGTCATGGAGGCAGGTGAGTCTAGCATTTGTGATTGGTCTAGTGCTGGGATTGGTGGTATGAGTTCTGCACCCTCCCAGGGGTGGGTAGCTGGCATACAATTTAAGGGAAGGAAGGAGGTGTGCTTTTTCCCGTTTTGTGTCCTTTTGCTCTTGTCACTTGTAGCCATTGTGAACGGTTGCCCCTTAGCCATGCCACCCTGCCTTGGAGCCAGCTGATTATGGACTGAAACCTCCAAAAACTGTAAGTTAAATGAACCTTTTCTTCCTTTATTTTGGGCATCGAGTAATGAGAGAAAAGTAACCAAGACAATGACCAAGTGGGATTCATCCCAGGAATGCAGGGATGGTTCAACATACACAACTCAATAAATATAATACACCATATCAACAGAGGCAAAGGCAAAAATCACATGATCATCTCAATAGGTGCAGAAAAACTTTAAAGTACAAAACTCATTCATGATAAAAACCCTACAGAAAATTGGAATAGATGGACTTTACCTCAATCTAATAAAAGCCATCTATCACAAAACAACAGCTGATATCATACTAAATGGACAAAAACTGAAAGCTTTCAATCTAAAATCAGGAATATGACAAGGATGTCCACTATCATCACTCCTATTCAATATAGTTCTGGAAACATTAGCCAGAGGATTAGACAAGAGAGAAAAATAAAAGGAATAATGATAAGAAAGGAAGAATTTAAACTATCACTATTCACAGATGACAAGATAGTCTACATAGAAGACCCCAAAAACTCTACCAAAAAAGTTTCTAGAGTTAATAAGCAAATTCATAGTGTAGCTGCATACAAAGTCAGCACTCAAAAATCAATGTCATTCCTGTCCACAAAGAACAAACTCACTAAGAGACAAATTAGGGAAACCATGTCCTTCATAATAGTATTCCAAAAAAAACTGAAATACTTAGTAATCAATCTAACAAAGGAAGCAAAAGATCTGTACATTGAAAATTACAACACTCTGAAAAAGAGATCAATGAGGATATCAGAAAATGGAAAGATATCCATAGCTCATGGACAAGAAGAACCAACATTGTCAAAATAGCCATTCTACAAAAACTAATAAACAAATTTAAAGCAATTCTGATCAAAATACCATTAGCATACTTCACGGATCTAGAGAAAATGTTCCTCAAATTCACTTGGAACCAGAAAAGACCTAGAATAGCAAAAGCAATCCTGGAAAACAAAGGTAAAGCAGAAGACATCACAATTTCTGACTTGAAATTATACTGCAAAGCTACTGTGATAAAATCAGCATGGCACTAGCAAAAAAGAAAACCTGAGGGTCAATGGAACAGATGAGAAAATGCAGACACAACTACAAACAAACTCAGACACCTTATCTTTGACAACAGGGTGAAACACGTTCACTAGCAGAAAGATAACCTCTTCAATAAATGGTACTAAAAAGACTGATTTTCCACATGCCAACTAAACCTAGACACATGTTTTTCACCGTGCACTAAACTAATGTCAAAATGGATCAAAGCTCTGAATATTAAAACAGAAACACTAAATTTACTAGAAGAGAAAATATGTAGAAATCTCAAAAACATAGGGATAGGCAGATGGTTCATGAACAAAAACCAAACTGCATGGGAAGTACTTCAAAGTATCTACAACTGGGATCTCATTTTATTAAAAGGTTTTTGCACAGCAAAATAAATCACCAACAGAGCAAAAAGAAAAATCAAATTGAGAAAAAATTTTAGCCAACTAACCCTCAGACAAAGGACTTCTATCTAGAACATATAAAGAATTTTAAAAAATCAGGCTCCCCAAATTCAAAGACCCAATCCAAAAATGGACAACTGAAATCAATACACACTTCTCAGATGAAGAAATACAAATGGCAAATAAATATATGAAGAAATGTTGAACATCACTGTTCATTTGAGAAAATGCAATTTAAAATAACACTGAGATTCCATCTCACTCTGAAACGAATGACTATCATCAAGATCAACCAATAACAAATGCTGGAGTGGCTGTGGGGAAAAAGAAACCCTTCTCCACTGTTGGAGAGAGTGTAGATTGGTACAACCACTGTGGAAATCAGTGTGGAGATTCTTCAAAAAGGTAGGATTAGAGTCCCATTCAACCCAGCTATTCCCTTTTTGAGTATTTCCCAGAAGGATTAGAAGCATCATACTACAGCAGTATATGTGCACCCATGTTTATAGCAGCACAATTTGTAATAGCTAAATCTTGGAAACAACCCAAATGCTGATCACCTGAGAAATCTATAAAAAAAGATGTATTCTTTTCCAATGGAATACTACTCAGCCACAAAGAAGGATAAACTCAAGGTGTTTATAGGTAAATGGATGGAACTAGAGATTATACTGGTAAGTGAAATAAATCAGATTCACGCATATAAACATTGTATTGTCTCTCTAGTGTAAGAAACTAAAAGAGATCCAAAATCTACAATAGATATTGTGAAAGGGAAAGAACTGCTCAAAAAGGAAGAACCACTGGAATGGGGGAAAGGAGAAATTAAGGAAGGAAAAGAAAATATAAATATATATTATATATACACAAGATAGCTAAGAAAATCATACCATTAATTTGTTTCAGTTCACTGAAAAGAATGGTTCGTGCTTATGTCGTTTGAACAATTTTGCATGTTTATATCTTGTAATCTGAGCAACTAGTTTGAAGAGAATAACATGCAATATTTAACCACTGTTAATGTCCTATTATCTTGTTATGAAATTCTCTAACTTTGTTTTTATTGTTTGTTCTCTTTAAAATAAAAAAAGAAAGACAGAAAAACTAGAGGTTTCATTCATCACAGCTGTTCCCCTTGTTGGTATCTTTCTGAAGGATTTAAAGCATTGTACCACAGCAATATATTCACACCCATGTTTATAGCAGCAGAACTTGTAATAACCAAATCTCAGAAGCAGCTCAAATGCCCATCAACAAATGAATGGATAAAGAAGATGTGGGTTTTTTTTTATACAATGGAGTACTAATTTGCCATAAAGAAAGATAAACTAGCTAAATGGATGCACCTTGAGACCATACTCCAGTGAAATCAATCTGACTCACATGAGTAAATACCACATTGTTTCTCTGGTGTGAGAAAGAGAAAGTATAAATAAGGACCAAAATGTATAATAGATATTGGGAAATAGGAAGACAAGGTTCAAATGAGAAGGGGAAAAGGGGAGGGGAAAAGAAAGAAGGGACAAGGGAAAAAAAGAATAGCAAGAAAAAATGTAAACACAGCTTTTGTAAATAAAGAAGGGGAAGAAGATTTGAAAGAAGGGGAGTGGAATGGTAAGAAAAGAAGAATCAATATATATCATGTACAGGCACAAACTCCCTACAATGAATGTGATTATCATATGTACCTAAAATGTATCAATAAAGAAAAAGATAAAAGATACATGCAAAGCCGGGCGTGGTGACTCACGCCTGTAATCCCAGCACTCGGGAGGCTGAGACAGGCGGATCGTTGTGAGTTCGAGACCAGCCTGGGCTACAAAGTGAGCTCAAGGCCAGCCTGAATGGCATAGAGAGACCCTGTCTCAAAAACACCAGGGCTAGGAATCTAGCTCAGCGGTCTAAGCGCCTGCCCGGCAAGCACAAGGTCATGAGTTCAATCCCTGGTGCCACAAAAAAAAAAAAAAATACATGCATACTCATGATTATAGCAGCACAGTTCATAATAGCTAACTCTTGGACACAGGCTACACATTCATACACAAATGAATGGATAAAAAATGCGATATTAGCTGGGCGTGGTGGCTCACACCTGTAATCCTAGCACTTGGGAGGCTGAGATAGGAGGATCATTGCGAGTTTGAGACCACCCTGGGCTACAAAGTGAGCTCAAGGCCAGCCTGAATGGCATAATGAGACCCTGTCTCAAAAACACAAGGGCTGAGGAGTTGGCTCAGTGGCCTAAGCTCCAGCCTGGTGAGCGTGAGGTCATGAGTTCAATCCCTGGTGCCGCAGGTGGAAAAAAAAAAAGTGATATTTACACAGCATGGACTACTACTCCACCACACAGAAAGATAAACTTGAGGCATTTGTAGGAAAATGGACACACGTTGAGAACATAATATTAAGTCAGATAAATCAGACACACAAGCTCAAATATTACATAGTTTGTCTTATCTGAGAAACCTTGAGTAAAAATAACAGCAGCAAAAGAATAGATAGGTAATAGGAAAAAAGGAGATCGATCTTTCTCAAAAGGAAAAGAAAATGGAGAGATGGGGAGGGAGTGGGGAGTGGGAAGGAATAAGAGATGAGAAAAGGAATTGGGATGCATTGTGTACCTGGACCAACTTCCCACCAGAAATGTGAACATTATGTAGTGAAAACATGTCCAAACAAAAGGGAGGGGCACTGGGATCAAGGGATGGGTGGAAAGGGGAGGAAGGGGAGGGAAAGGGAATGAGAAAGCAATTAAGATGTGTTGCACACATGGACCGATGCCACACAAGGAGTGTAAACATCATGTACTACACACAGGTACCAGTAAACTTTAGAACAATATTGTAGAACCTTTAAAAATGTTAAAGTTACCCAACCTCAGATATTTTGTTATAGTAATGCAAAACAGACTAATATAAATCCCCTCCCAGGACTTTAGTTTGTAATATGTTTTGTATCACTGAGGAATATACACATACTTGTAAATGTAAAACTGGACCAGGTGTTTCATAAAATGACACTTACATCTCCTATGTGTGTTGTACATGTTTTCTATTCTACTTCCTTTTCCTTTTTCTTTTTAAAATATATAAGATTTTAAAACCCATCAAATTAAACTGGGTGATTTGGTGCATGCCTGTAATCCCAGTACTCAGAAGGCTGAGGCAGGAGGATACCTGAGAGTTCAAGGCCAGCCTGAGCAACATAGCAAGATTCTGTCTCAAAAACAAGCAAGCAAACAGTACAAAAGCAAACACAGTAAAAACTAAGTGTCCCCCCCACTAACCCCCACAGTGATGCACCGCCATGACCAGTCCATGAGTGTTTCCCAGAGACACTCTGTGCCCATCCAGTGTATAAATGCAGACATCACAAACCCTGTGGCACGAATGGAAGAAGTCTGCATACGCCACTCTCCATCTCATTTACCACTGATCACCCAAGTCCCTGCTTCACCCTTGTCAACAGAGTACCCACTCCGATGGAATCTAACGTACTCGTAGTTTCCCTTCCTTATGCCATGGATCCTAAAGTATCTTCCCGAGATGCTGGGATCTCTGTGACTAATTTCTTCTCTCTGTTCCTTTTGTACTGTTTTAAATTTCCACCATGGAGGCAGGCAGGTCACTATAAGTTCAAGGTCAGCCTGAACCGTATACAGAGACTCTGTCTCAAAAACAACAGTAAACCGGGCTTGGTGACACAGTTTATTTCATTTCTCCTACTCCTATCACTGACACAAGAACAGTTTAAATAGAATAAAGTCTCTTCTATTTTTTTTAAAGTCTCTTCTTATACTGTTACCCTGCAAAGTAAATTTCCTTAAGTAGATTAATCCATGTAAAGAACACAGAATATGTTATGATTTTTTTTAGAATACATAAAAAGATAGGTTTTTTCCTTCTATTTCTTTTTATCCTTGAAATAAAATGAATTTGGAAAAAAAATGAAAAGATAGTTGATGTTTGTTTTGTGACAGGGTCTCACTATGTAGTGCTGGGGTTACAGGTTGTCATGTGGTTGACATGTGAATGAATCAGCTTGGTAAATGATGCAGGGGGCGGGACTGTGAGATCTTGTGTTGTGTGAAGTGTTTCTTTACAACTTAGAGATCTGGATCACAGTTTGCTAGCTTTCCAGATGATGAGCCAAGTAAACACTTAAGAGGTGATATAGCATCTAAACAACTTTTAAAACTAACAATAGAGCACTTTTGCAAACAGTTGTAAAGAAAATGTTTGATTTAAAACTGGTATCTGAACTGGGTGTGGTGGTGCACACCTGTGATCCCAGCGCTGGGGAGGCTGAGGCAAGAGAATCCCAGAGTGTTCAAGGCCAGGCTAGACTACATAGTGAGTTCAAGGCCAGCCGGAACTGCATAGCGAGACCTTGTCTCAAAAAAACCCAAAATCAAATTAATTAATAAAATTAAAAAATAAATAAAACTGGTATCTAAATTGCCATTCATGGCACATAAGTGACAACATGACTACAAGTCCCTCTTCACTAACATGTGTAAAGCTATCCATGACTCTTTTCCGTACTTCACCTCAACAAATTCCTTTTGATTATATTTTCTTTTCACTGGCTATGTTAATGAATACCAGGCACTGATCCCAGTTTTGACTTAAACTTTGTTCTAAATGCTTGAACAATGGCCCAAGCTCTGACCCTTTTTTTTAAAATGCAGTACACTTCCAGCTTAACGTGAGTCAGTCCCTCCTTGGACAGATGTGAGTTCCTCCGCTAGGCAGGCTTACTCTTCCTACCTCCGTGAGTTTCCAAACCTGCTTCCTTCTGTTAATCACATCTTGTTTACTGAAGTTTCCTCCATTCCCAAGAGAAGAAGCACATTCAGAACAGATTCCACACTTGGGACTTTAGGGGATGCACAAAAGGAAGTCTGCCACGAGTTCTATGATGTTCACACTGGCTCCACCTCTGCAGGCATCTCCCTTTCCGGAGTGTGGGCAGAGATGCCTGGTAGGAGATAAGGACAGCGGGCATCTTCACCTGTTTTTGTTTTTTTCAAATCCATTTTATTCAAAGGTAAATAAAGAAAGAAAGGAAGAAAGGAAGAAAGGAAGGAAGAAAGACGAGGAAGAGGAAGAAGAGGAGGAAGAAGAAGAGGAAGAAGAGGGAGAAGAGGAAGAAAACTAGAACAAAATTTCAAAGCACGTCAGTGGGCATCTTCATCTTTATTGGACCTCTTTTAGGAAGTTGCCAAGCCCCAGCTTCGTCTCAAGCTAATGAGGAATTTAATAACTGTCAAGGCATGTGATTCTCTTTTCAGGAAGTCCTTAGTGATTCTGCTTGTGTTCCTGTTCCTTTTGAACATGCTCTTCACTGCTTACCCGCAGCCTTATACCCTCCAAGAAAAGCTGAGAGAATGTCCTCACGTGGGGCAGTCTTTCAGCTGCATGAGGACAGCCAGGCCATCCCACTTACCTTCTTTGTTTCTTTGTTTCGTTGTCGTTGTTATTCTTTTGTTCTTTGCGTTCTGAGACAGGGTCTTGCTATGTAGTTCAGGCTGACTTTGAACTCACTATGGCCTTGAACTTTGGCAATCCTGCCTCAGCCTCCTGGGATGCTGGAGTGACAGGTGTGTACCACTACGCCCAGCTCATTCCACCCTGTTTATTTGCCTTCTTTTGCCTCTTGAAAAAGATGGGAGGAAATTATGTATGTGGCCACTAGGCATCACTTTGGATTCAGATGGGAGTGAACTAGGTATCAGTAATTACTGTATGTGGAAATACACTTATGCCATAGAGAACTAGAATATACTTATAACTTGCTGGGAAGTTTTCTTCAGGAAAAAGTATGTTTTTTTTTTTTCAGTAAATATAGTTGAATGCTAGATCACTTTAAATTATATATATATATATATATATTTTTTTTTTTTTTTTTTTTTTTTTTTTTTTTTTTTTTTGCAGCACTGGGGATTGAACTCACGACCTTGCGCTTGCCGGGCAGGCGCTTAGACCGCTGAGCTAGATCCCCAGCCCTGTTTTTGAGACAGGGTCTCACTATGCCATTCAGGCTGGCCTTGAGCTCACTTCGTAGCCCAGGCTGGTCTCGAACTCACAACGATCCGCCTGTCTCAGCCTCCCGAGTGCTGGGATTACAGGCGTGAGCCACCACGCCTGGCTAAATTATATTTTATTAGTACATGTTACTATTCCACGATGGCGGGGTTCATTTTCAGGAGATGGCTCATGCACGTAACCTCAATCCATCGACTTCAATACCTTTGTTTGCCTCTCCTTTTCCTTCCCTCCTCCTGCTTATCCCTTTCCCTACCTCCAGAAATCTATTTTCAAGTCTCCTGTCCTCTCTTCTATATTCATTTATTTACTTGTTTATTTAGGGGATGACTGTTACGGTTTGTGTCTGGATGTTCCCCCCAAAGCCTCATGTGGTCATGAGGAGTGGGCTTTTTGGAGACAGCTGAATCTAGAGTTTGTGACTGGCTTATTGTCTAGTGCTGGAATTGGAGGCATGCGTGCTGCACCTGCCCTAGGGCAGGTATCCTGATGACATATAAGGGAGGAAAAGAGGCTGGCTCCACCCTTTTTGGCTCGTGTTGCTTTTGGTTCCTTCTGCTGTCAAGGATCCTTGCCCCTCTGCCATGACACCCTGCCTTGGACTCAGCCAATTATAAACTGAAAATCTTTACAAACTGTGAGCTAAATAAACCTCTCGTCTTTTAACTGTGGGTGTTGGGTATTTTGCCTCTACAACAAGAGGCAAGGAAGTAGGACAGTGACCCATGAGGTTTCAAGTTGCTCTCAGGCAGGCAGTTGTCTTGTTCCTCGTGGTGCCTAGTGTCTTAGTTATTTTTCTTGTTGCTGAGACAAAATACCTGACAGCCAAAGTTCAAGGGGAAAGGTTTATTTAGCTCACAGCTCATAGAGTTTTCAATCCATAATTGGCTGGCATCAAGGCAGGGTGGCACAGGGCAGAGGAACAACAGTTCATGGCAGTGGAAGACAGCAAAAGCCACAAGAGAAATCGAGACGAGCCTCTTTCTGTCTCTGATACTGTATCCAGTCTAATGGGATCAGGATGGGGCCAATTCCATCCAATCACACACACTAGATTCTGTCACTTCCAAAGATACTGTAGGGCCTCATGGTGCTTTGAAGGATGTCAGGACACAAACCATAACAGCTGTATAATGCTACACACAAAGTTGACCTCAACTCATCTGTTTTGAATTGAATTTAGTTTCCAGAAATAAAGAGATTGCCAGAAAAGATACAGATCTGGGAAAGGAATTTAAACTGACTTCTAGGAAGATTCTTAAGTGTACTTTGCTAATCTTGTTCTTTTACTACCAGAAATGCTTTCAAGGAAATGAAATTATGCTGAATTCCCTTTAGCACAACACTGTGGTTTCTGGTCCACTCCCCAGCCTAGAAGCTCTGGCTCTTAGAGTATCATTAATCTGATGACCTAAAAGCAATGGCAACCTGTGTGTCTCCATTGGCATGCTTTCCCTTCACGTCCCTGTCCTTTTGTTTTTGGTGTTTTGAGACAGTTTCCCTATGCAATTCAAGCTGGTCTTAAACTTTGTGTAACCTGGGTTAGCTCTGAACTCTAGGTGATTCTCCTGCCTCAGCCTCCCAAGTGCTGGTATAATAGGCATGTGCCACTAAGCCTGGCTGAAAGCAGTTTTCAATAAAAGATAAATTATAATGATAAGCAGAGATATTTTGGAAAATATTTTGGTAGTGAGTGCCCAAAACAAGAAGTCAGAGAACCCCAAGTCTATGGCTTGGCAGAGAGATGGAGGATTCCTAGGAGAAAAGCTAGATGGGAGACAGAAGCCAGATGCCATGACCAAGGGGACACTGCGGTTTGCTGGAACTGCCAGGGACCCAAAGACCTAGCTCTTGCACAGCTGAAAGTGCTGTAGGTTACAGCGAAGGGCAATTGGAGGAGCCCTGTAAGTGCGAGACACCGTGTGTCCCTGTGCCCTTATTTGAGGACTGTTTATATTTTAACCAAATACTCAAAGGAGCAGAACTCGCCCCCCTCACAGCAGCACAGCTGTTTTCTGAGTGTGAAACAATCACCAATCTTGGGACTTGCCCTGGACTTGCTCCCATGGAAGAGGACGGCAGATTTGGACTCTGCTGACCACAGAAGTCTCGCTGGGAGGGCAGTGGACGGTGCCCTCCCTCAAGCCGTCAAGGTTAGAGATCTCTTGCTGGTGGTGACATCTAGTCACCAAAAAGCCTGGAGTTCGGACTGTTGGTCCCCCATGGAGAGGAAAAGCAAACTGCAAGGCCAAACTGCAGTACCAGCTCTGGGATGCATTGTGGAGTCGGCTTGGGACAGTCCTGTGTGGCACTGGTTGTCTTGATATAAATAACATCCCCTTTAATCTTCAGCAAGGGTCTGTGTAGGAGCATAAATTTCATGTCATTGTTGGCGTGGAGTACTTGGCAGGATACCAGATAAACAACTTTTGCAACAGGAACTGAGGACAAAGGCCAGCTTTGTAAACTGGGTCAAGAGAGGACCAAGGTACAAACCATAGCCCAGGACTCTGGGGAGAGATAAGAACACAGCTTTGCATTTAGTAGCCATCTCTGAATTCCAACCACAGCTAGTGGATAGGAATGAATGTCTGTATCTTTATTCAAATGACCCCTGCAACCTTTTTTCAGCCTTATAATTGAGAATGACTGCTATTTCTTTAAATTTGTTGGTTGCTGTTGTTTATTTTTTGAGACAGGGCCTTGCTACCTAGTTCAGGCTGAACTTGAATTTACTGTGTAGCCCAGACTGGCCTTGAGTTTGCACCAATCCTCCAGCCGCAGCCTCCCGAGTTCTGGGATTACAGGAGTGTGCGACCATGCTCCATTTACTTAGCATTTGAAATACTACTAACTACCTCTGAAAAAGTCTTGCATGATATATATGTTTTTTTATCCTGGTACTGGGAATTGAGCCCTGGGTCAATATACCAATGAACTTGGGGCCAGAGATATAGCTCAAAGGCACAGCACCTACTTGGCAAACATGAGGTTGTAAATTTGATCCCTGGTACCAGAAAAAAAAAAAATATATATATATATATATATATATGCCAATGAACTGTATCCTCAATCCTTTTTATTTTTTATTTTGAGACTAAGTTGACAACGCTGGCATTGAACTTGCAATCCTCTTCCCTCAATCTCCAGAGTAGCTGGGATTACAGGTGGGTACCACCAAGCCTGGCTTCTTGGCATATTCTTATCAAACGTATGGACAAGACCCTATGCCATGGAATGCAGAGATTGGGGATTGCTTATAATCTATCTGGGAAGTTAAATAGTTACAAACATTTTAATTAGCCCAAGACAACAACATAAGAGTTATCAAGAACTGGTTTCTGGTTAATAGCAAACCAGTGAGTTTGCTGTACTTTTTATGAGAGTTCAAAGAGAAAAAGGAACCATTTCAGGCTGGAATGATCAAAGGATGACAAAGGAAGTGGGGCTTCGTGTCTTGAAGGGCATTTTATTTGTTAAATATGGCTCATCAGGCATTTTTGCATATGGATTCCCTTTTCCTTTCGTTTAGTTTTGTTTTGCTTTGCTTTGCTTTGCTTTGCTTTTTGAGACAGGGTCTCACTTTGTAGTTCAGGTTGACCTTGAACTCACTACCTAGTTCAGGCTTCCCTCTATCTATAGTGACCCTCTGGCCTCAGCCTCCCGAGTGCTGGGATCACAGGCCTGCGCCTCCATGCCCACCCAGTTCACAGCGTTTAAATAATCTGTCCCGGGTCACTCAGCCAGTAAACAACAAAGAGAATTCAGACCCATGTGTAGTTTCCTTCAAAATTTCTATTTTTTTCCAAGAGAGAGAAAGAGAAGAAAACTCCCACAAAGCAATGATGATCAGAGGACCCCAGAAGGGTCTCACTGTGAGAAGAGGGCAAAGAGATCTAGTAGTGGAGGGGAAGCTTGCCGCTCCCTATTTGCAGGAGTAGAGATGCTAGAAGAGTGGAAGTGGGACATTCCACCCACGAAGTTAGGGAAGGAGTTTGTGAATGGCCTGAAGTTGCCGTGCCAAGAGCAGCGGGCCAACTATTCATATCAGGGCCTGGAGCCCAGAATGGGTCGTGGCACCCTGGGAGCTGACGGACAGGTACTTAGAAGGACAGAGGTATTCGGTGGAGGAAGAGGGTACAGGGGATGGAAGGAGAAGGAGCCCAAGT
>RJWT010018305.1:0-18991 GCA_004365215.1 Cuniculus paca
TTCAAACCCAGTATGGGCAAATTAGTGAGACCCTGTGAAAAACCTTCCTGATACTACATTATACTACCCTAAGCCACACTATGCTACACCTCATTACGCTATACTATACTGCACTACAGTTAAAACTAATACAGGCAAGAAAATATATACATTAATATAATACGATACTTATGATAATCTTTGCGTAGAAAGATGTCAGAATATATATATATGTATATATATATGTATATATACACTATATAGTATAGCAATATATATATACCACTATATGTCACTATATATAACATATATAGTGAATAGTTATATATATATATATATATATATATATATATATATATATATGCCACTCTATGAGCTTAAAAATCCTGAAACATAGGTGTTTTTATCCAACGTAAAATGTGAGTGTATCTCATAGCAGACATGTACATACGGTATCCGATGCATGTGAATTAATCTATATGTACTATTTTGTCTAAAAGCAATTTAGAGCAGGGTACATGATGATAAAGTGACAGGAAGTGACACAGAATTTCTAGAGTGATTTAATGGAATGGAGTATTAATGTAAGTTGAAACGTATTACAAAAATAAATTCTGCCGGTGTAAAATTAGGCAAACCCAGTAAGCACCAAGGGATTGTATGACCTAAGGACCTCTAACAAGGAACAAAAATTTTAGTTTATTTTTAAAGAAAATTTGTTAGCAAGGTGTGTCCTCAGGGAGCAAAATATTTCAAATGGAGAAAAGAGTTTAAGGGAGAGACAACTGAAGACTGTAAATGATGCAGGTGTAAGGCAAGTGTGAGTCCCACCTTCTATTCTAGTCTTGCAGGAATGCATATTTTCTGTACAATGCTGTTTGCTTGATAACTTCTTAATAGTGAGGGGGACTTTTGAGAGGCTTTGACATTGTGCGATCATAGAATGAAATAAGAAAAATGGGCCAGAAAAATGAATGAAAACATTACAATTAATAATATTTGTACAGATTTTTTTTTTTTTTTTTTTTTTGCGGCACCAGGGATTGAACTCACGACCTTGCGCTTGCCGGGCAGGCGCTTAGACCGCTGAGCTAGATCCCCAGTCCCTGTACAGATTTTTTGTATAAGTGAAAACAGAGACCATAGAAATTATTTTTCCTGATTAAATTTAAGGTATTACATGCCTTTAGGTTAACTTTATTTAAAGATTTTCTTAAAGAACAATATCAGATTTTATCTATACCAGATTTCTCGTTACCTTTCATCTGTTTAAATAAAACCAAAATTCAGTCAATTGAAATGAAAGAAAAAATGTTGAAAAACAGTTAAGGCAGTGGTAACTTACTTAAAGCATTTGTTAATGATTATTCTGAATATTTTGTTGCTCAAACAAGTTTTGAAAACTTACTTAACATGCTAAGTAACTGTGCAGAAAACAAAGTTCAAGTTGTTTCTTGCCAGCTATAATTAATATTTGGTAGAAGTTATGGGAAATATGAGATTACATGCCTATTAAAGTGCATATCTGTTTCTCTCTTTATATATCCTAGTGCAAAAATCTTACTTATCTAACAAGCCCTGCAATTTTCCTCTTCCTCTTCCTCATTGTCAATCAGATGCTGGGATTACAGACATGTGCCACTGCACCAGACTTCAAAAGTGAAAGAAAATGAATATTTTCCTTTTTCTTATAACTAGGTACACATTGCTTTCTTGCTGGCTATGCCACTGCATAATTTGTTTAAATTTTTGCTTTTTTGAAACAGGCACGTGCTGTATGTGTGGGTTTATAAGATACATCCTTCTATGTTCTTTAAATCCTATAGTTCTTGCCCCAAATTAAATTCTGTTTATGAAAAGCTTTGTAAATTTTGAAAAGTGGTTGCTACTTTACACAAGACCTCCACAAACTGGTCATTAATTTCACTTAATTATGAAGACAAAATCAGTTGTATTTTAAAACAATTTTAAATGTATTTTTAAACTTTACTATAATTGATTCTCTACTATTTAAGGCTCTTTCTCTGATTTAATTACTTGTTACATAAATAACTGATATAATTGCTTAAAAATCCTCATTCTTCCTTCAATCAGTGAGATTCATCACAAAATCATTCCTTCTCTCTGTCACAAAAAAACTTCAGCACAAATCACTCACCAACACATCACTAAAGAGCTACTGAAAATTACTTGAGATCCATTAAGACTCTTGTAACACATCCTGTTAAGTACAAGTTTTGTTAGAAATCACATTGAAGGTAGCCAGGTGTGGTGGTGCATGCCTGTAATACCAGCACTCAGGAGGCTGAGGCAGGAGGATCTTTGTGAGTTCGAGACCAGCCTGGGATACAAAGTGAGCTCAAGGCTAGCCTGAACTGCATAAGGAGACCCTGTCTCAAATATACAAAAAAAAAATCACATTGAGTGTAAATAGATGTTGATGATTAGACATTTTAAGGTATGAGAATCAGAAGTTTAAACCAACAACCAATCCCTGGCTCGAGTGAAGAATTTAGATGATAGCCTACATGACCATCCTTTTTGTGGATTAATGAGACTCAACTGTCACTACTCAACCAAAGTTTATTTAAAAACAAAGTGCAGGATCACTGATTAAAAACAATTTCCTGATATTTTAACATTCATACCAAAGAATAACTAAGCCGGAAAAGTAGAATCTGAATAGCGGCTGAAGCTTCGGAGTGTAGCCCTGTGTGTCCCTCCGATTGCTTGCTAAGAAGGCAGTTGGTGAGCACAGGATGATGATTCCATGAGAAAAAATTCCTAAAATCAATATACAAATGTTTCAAGACGAATGAAAAATGTATTTGGGTGCACAAACACAAATGAAGCTGTGCTTAACATGTGTATAAAGAGCATTTATTTCATTTGCAAGTCAGAAATGTCACAGAAACCATAAAGAAGAAGTCTTTGTGGTTCCATGCAGGGGAAGATAGTCAATTTGAGAGATGGATTTTGGATCAGCAAATGGCTCACCACGTATGGCACTATTTTCAGTAAAATCCAGAAGACCAATATCTGTCATAGAAAGGGCAGAAGGAGCTATAACCAAAACCACTACAATCCCCAAGGCCATAGCTGGAACCACAGCCCAGGCCACCAAAGCCACCCAGGCCATAGCCAAGGCCACTGTAGTAGTTGCCATAGTGGTGGCACATGGCGTCAGGAGTTGAAGAGTGGCTTTGATGTTGAAGGTGAGTCTCTGAGAATAAATGTCACCACCTGAACATGGACTTCTATGCTTTCTCAGTGTGGGTGTGGTAAATTACTACAAAGGAGTGTCATTGTATTTGAAAATTCATTTTCAAAGAATACTCGTACTGTTTAGTCATGCGATCCTTATAAATTGGTCCAAGATGTATGAATACGTGGTTCCTTTCAATGGAACTTAATTTTTACAACTCAGAACCATGCTTTGTATTGAACATAAAAAGTTATTAGCAGTTATTAGCAGAGAAAAATTAGTATTCATTTACATGTTTTTAAAGCTTCAGTGTCCACAGGTTTCTAAATTTACATTCAAGAAATCAGCCTCCCTTTCCTCTAACAGCCTGAAAAATTTTCCACTTGTGCACATATTGCTACTTAACTTCTGAAAATATTTACCTTAAAATGTTGAATTATTTTTCTGCATATGAATCAACTAATGCATTATTAAATAATCATAAATGACTGAAATTAATTTGAGATCATGAGAATGCATTTTTTGCAAAGTGAACATGTAGAAAAACTGCAAGACTTTCTGTATGGTTGTGTATTTGTGTGATGACTTTTTAAACATCTCATTTGTAAAGATAATTTTCAAGTTTTGCCATAAAATAATTAGAGCCTACCTTTTCTAATTTCTTCCCATCGTAACTTACAGTAGATATTTACTGTCTTTAAGTGATTTCTTTCAAACTGTTCCTTCGAAATCGTTTTATTCTAAGCCTTTTATCAGATTTACTTTCCAACTCTGTAATAACTCTTCTGCTAGCCTTAGAGCCTCTTTCAACTATTCTAGTCCACAAGCTCCCACTAAAATATTACTTACTTGTAAAATTAACACTAACTCTGGTAACGTAATTAGTTTTCTGTTGTTATTATGACTTTTTGCTAAGTTTTTTTTTCAAATACCTGTTTACTTCAACTGGTTTAAAAACATTTGACATTAGGAACCAATGTTTTTATTCTTAAATACTAATATAATACCTTTTAATGTAAGATGCGTATTTGTTCAAGTCTCAAAATTTTCTTGTTTTAACATACCAATTTGATTTTCTTAAACTATTTACTGTGCATGGAAAGCTTCTATGAATGAATAATTTCATATTCAAAATTACTAATACAGATAATGATAGTTAAAACATATATTCAGTTAAATATTCACTTTGAGATATGTGAAAAAGATTATAATAATTTTGGACAAGGAGATGACAAATCAAAAATGTAAAAGGCATACAATCATATGCTATGCAGTATTTGTATATAAATGTATATAGACTTTTTAATAAAGAATTTAAGGCTGTAGAAAGAAAAGTAAAATTTTAAGTTGAAATTAAATACTTTAAAAGATGCATTGTCCTGCAAAATGATAGTGATGAAAATGTAAAATAAGTTGCATCTAGAAGTAGGTATAGAAATGTTATAAGAAAGATAATAGAAAGAGAGATGGAAAGGGGGAGAAAGGGAGACAGAAAGACAGAGGAAGAAAGAGAGAAACAGGCAGAGAGAAAGAAAGAGAGAGCACAGCCAAGAATCATTGTACAATCAAATACAAACACAAGTTTTTCTCAGATTTAAGTCCTGAGATTGGTGTCCTCAATGAGTCAAAAAATTTGAGCAGGATGTAAATAACGAAAAATTGACAGTTTAAAATTTTGTTGCCTTAATAACAGAATGGGCCATGCATTATATTCTATATTTTTGCTCTAAGTGGAGGCAGAAGAAAAGTAATTTTTTAGGAACACATATTTTCTTACAGTGTGTATTTCATTACAGAATTTGGGACTATGAGGGTACTTGTGAGGTTTTTAGTGTCCTATTAAAGAATGCAGTAATGAAAATGGATTGGAAAAGATAAATACAAGAAATATTAAAATCAGTGGCATTTGTGCAGACTTTCATACATAAGTATAAATTTACAGACTGTAGATATCATTTTTCTCTGTTTAAATATAATCTGTTATATCTCTTACATCAACTTTAGCATTAAAAATCAAAATATGAACAAAAATCAGTCCTTAAGACTTGTCATTAATATTTTCATAATATTGATGAAGTTGATTTCTGAAGATATCCAATCAGTCAACAATCAATTGAAAGGAAAATACATTTGAAAACAGAAAAGGGAACTTAAGGAAATATTTTTATAACTTTTTAAAAAAACTTTGCAAATATGTATTTTGACTCTCAGTGATATTTTGTATGTCCCTTTGACTTTGCCCTGAACTAAATTATAATTATTAGGTGTTAAGAAGACAATTTGGGAAGTATTTCTTGGTAATTACAACACATATATAAGCAGGTAGTGTGTAAATGGAACTACAGAAAACTGTGTGAAATAGTGTGCCTGCAAAGAGTTTTCAGTTGAACATCTCTATGGCCATGGAAAAGCACATATATCTGTTTTTCGTCATGTTTAACTTTGAACAGTGCCTTTACTATTCAAGTCATTACACTTGAAAATGACTCATCTTGCATTCCATTGCATTTCATTGTTTTTTTAATCAAATAATCAGTCCACATCATACTCTTGAAGCAAATTTCTTTCAAGTCCCTCCCTATTCCAGACTCCATCCTTGGGCACAGAGGTTGATGAGTTGGTATAGATTTGTCTAGTGTCAGGATATTTGATTAGTATGGTAGTTGGCTTTCCATTACAGTAAACCCTTGTTTTGCAAGTACAACTCATTCTGGAAACTTGTTTGTAATCCAAAATACTGCATATCAAAGCTAGTTTCTCCATAAAAATAATGGAAACTCAGGGAATTCATTCCACAAATCCCAAAAACTTCATATAAAAATTACAATACTGTAATATAACCTAGTGATATAATGGGAAATAAACTAGCCAGCTCTTACCCTTGACAACCTTCAGAGCTGGTGTAAGGGAAACAAGAAAGAGGAGGGTTATTGTGTAGAATGACTTTCTCAACCACCAATGGAATCTCTGGTATCTATGAGCTCAATGGAATCTTGTGTGTGTGTGTATGTTTGTGTGTGTGACACTTTAACAAGGAGCCTATCCAATGACACTTGCTTTTATTTCCTTTTGAGAATTTCATGGAAATGTGACATTGCATTGTGGTTAAAAAGAGTGATCATTCACACTGCTGTAGTCTTATTAGGGTGATACTTTTCTACAAAATTTTGCAGTTTTCCACATCTCCCTAATCTCATTTGAAGGGAGAGATTCCTCCACTTTTTTCTCCTTTTTCTCCTCCTCCGGTGCACAGGGTATCTGCTCCTTAACCTCTTGATGTTGGGATATGATTAACCACAATCCAACAGTGAGAGAGAGAGAGAGACAGAGACAGAGACAGAGACAGAGAGAGACAGAGAGAGAGACAGAGACAGAGACAGAGAGAGAGAAAAGAGAAATGGGGGGAGAGACAGAGACAGAAAGAGAGGATACCCTAGACTCAGTTGTAGTCATGTGACATTTGACATCACATACTGTTACTCATATTGCAAGGCATAACTCCTTTATCAGGTTGATTTATTAGAAATGTTTTTTTCATTTTGTGGAACACTCACAGAACAAGTCATATGCAAGCCAATGTTTCAGTCTATTTTATTTAAAAAATTTTTAAATTTGTGCCACTAAGCAAACAAGTATGGTGTGGTAAGTGATAGAACAAAGTTAAGTAATTATTAAAATGCAGATAGATAAGAATAAGTTCTAATTTTCTACAAGAAGTAGGTTAAGTATAGTTTATTATTTATTATGATGCATTTCATTATATTCATTTATCCATGTATTTATGACTTGAAAGATTTTCACACAAAGGTACCATAATAAATGATAAAGAGAAAAAGATAATTATCCAATTTAATCATTCATGTTATACTTCAATTATATGTCATTTTAAAAAATTAAAAGTAAAAAAGAAAACAAAGCAAAAATGAAAAAATGTAATGGAGAAGTGTATAGTTTTTTATTTTCTGAGTAACTTTTTATTTTGAAACAGAGTCTTGCTCTGTAATTCAGGCTGGCCCTGAATTCCCTGTGGGATCCCCAAGATGTCTTTGAACTCACTGAGATCCTCTTGCCTTAGCCTCTCAAGTGCTGGGATTAAAGGCATGCACCACCATGCCCAAATCTGAGAAGCTTTTGAAGGTGGATTGCTTAACACAAAATGTATTTCAGTACAAATTGAAAATCTTGCCATTAAATAATTTGTTAAGGATACACATATGTTATATTCAGTATAATATTGCAAAACCTAACTCAATGCTCCAATAACTTTTTTGATTTATGAATATATTTTCTTCTCTCTTATAAGAATTCACAGGCTGTCACTTTTTTATGTTAAATCTTTTTCTAATTTCTTTAAATTCTAACACTTTTCAAATTTATGTGAAATACACATCTATTTGATATATATCTCCATTCACCTTAGGTACTAGTAACCTTGTGACAAAGTAATATTTAACTGTTTTCTACAATTCTACTTATATACTGAAATGTAGTTGCTGTAGTGTAGAGAGTCTCCAGGAACAAATCATTAATTGGAGACTAATATCAAGTTAATATCAAATGTATTTTAAAATAGTTTGAGATGTGTTTATCATCTCTCATTTTAAAAAAATTATTAGTGCATTTTTGTGGTACATAGTGTGTACATTCCTTGTGGGGAATTGGAACATTCACTTAAAACATCATAATTCCTTTTTGTTATAGTTAATATATTGTGTCAGCTTGAGAAGTTTTGAAATTTAAGTGATTCAGCAGGGAGCCAGGGTCCTTACTTTGTAAATATCCTCATCCTGTGCAAGAGGAGGTCAAGGAGATTTTGTGAGTGCTACACCTGCCCTTGAAGGGGTGTGGCCTGTGTACAATATGAAGGAGGAAAACAGGCTTTCTCTTCTCCTCTTTTTGTTCTGGCTGCTTTTGCTGGCTGCTACCTTAAAGTGTTGCCCCAGGGCGATGCCACCCTGCCTTGGAGCCACTTGGATTGAAACCTCCACAAAGAGTGAGCTAAATAAACCTTTCCTTCCTTCATTTTGGGTATCAGGTATTTTGCCCCAGTAATGAGAGAACAATAGCTGAGGCACTTTTTTTTAATCCCCTTTCTCTTCCTTCTCCCCCTTTCCACTCATTTTCCTTTTTTAAAATTGGTATATGCATGTGTACAGTAAATAATATTTGCATTCACTGAGTGAATTTGAAACATGTACATAACACATCTTAATTCCTTTTTCTCATCCCTTATCTTTGCCCTTCTGCCTTCTTCCTTCAGTCTCTTGATCTCCTTCCTCATTCAGGAAGATGTGTTTCCTTACTCCCTATTATCTAACTTTTCTTTTGCACTTTATTTAGACTTTGGGTTTCTCACATAAGAGAAGCCATGTGTTACTTAAGCTTGTGTGCCTGATTTATTTTCAAAGACATGTGTTTTAGGCAAAATTCTTTCCTTGGGCTTCTATGCTAAGTTAAACTTGTTGCTATGAAAATAAATTTGGTATTAAAATTATTTCTTAAAGGGTCTTAGTTTTTACTGCAATAAGTAAGTGATCATCATCTAAATTGTTTTGCTATGTATTAAAACAAACACGACAAACTGTTTATCTGTGAAGTCAATACTAAACAAAGCAAGAGAATTATTTGAGATCCATGGAGACATTTATACCATATGTGATAGAGTAAAATTTTAAAAAAATCATTGTCATAGTTGATACACTGTCAACTTGAGAAGTTTAGAAGTTTAACTAACGGACTCAGCATGGAACCTGGATCCTTACTTTGTAAATATCTTCATCCTGTGCAGGAGGAGGGCATAGAAATTTTGTGAGTGCTACACCCACTCTGGGGGGGGGGTGGCCTGTGTACAATATAAGAGAGGAGAAGAGGCTTGTTCCTCCTTCTGCTCTGGCTGCTGCCTTGAAGTGTTGCCCCAGTGCCATGCCACCCTGCCTTGGAGCCAGCTGATTATGGACTGAAATCTCCAGAAACTATAAGCTAAAAAAACCTTTCCTTGCTTCATTTTGGGTGTTGGGTGTTTTGTCCGAGCAACGAGAGAAAAGTAACCAAGACAATCATATAATGTATAAGTAGGGATCAAGAGACTGTAAAGCAGAAGCAAGATATCAACAACAAGTCTCAGATTTGAGAGAAAGATCCCCCCCAAAAAGATCTATAATAAAACTTCTTTCAAAATTTAATTGAGTACCAAATACCAATTATAAATTACATTGACAAAACATGTATAAATGTGGTTCCTACTTAACACTCAGTATTTTTGTATGTTAAGAAAAGTAGGATCAAATATTACAAAAGTTGAATGGCATGTGTGAATATGATAAACATGAAGAACCACTGACCATGACGGAGTTTTCTCAGGCTTTGGACCTCATTTGAAAAGTAGAATCTGTTGGGTGCTCTGAAATGTGGAAGGGACTGAAGTTTGAGCCTGAAGGTTCTTGTCATTGTTTGCTGAGAAGTAGTAATACAGTGACACATGCATATCTGCATTCATAATGGCACAGCCATCAGAGCTAAGTCTTGGAAGTAGCAAATATGCCCATCAACAGATGAAAGGATGAAGAGAACACTATATATATACACAAGGGAGCATACTACTCCGCCATATAGGATTTGAGAAATTGGTACTACAATGGATACAATTTTAGAAATCATAATGCTTGCGAAATAAATTAGTACACAGAATGGCAAATATTGCATGGTTTATGTATGTACCAATCCACCACGATGAATGTGCATATTATGGATCACATGACTATAGGAATATAATAAATTTGAAAATAAAGACCCCTGGTAAGGATCACAAGAACCAAGAATGAGCAACAAGTCATGGACAGCTCTATCTTAAGATACTCTTAACATACTTCACTCAAATAGACTCCAAAATATTAACTTTCCTAAATATCATAATCAGAATAAAACAATTTCTTAAACTAAATACTGTGTAGATGAATTTTTAAAATATGTATTCAAGTTGGGGTTCTGTAAGTATACATTTTTCTCCAGAAGTAAAAATCAGTAGAAAGTAACACATGACCCTAAAAGACATGAAACAAAGAAGTCAGTAGCTAAAAACTTATAAGATTATTTCCTTATAAAAAATTTTGTTCAACATAATAACATACATATTGATGGTGTAAAATGTGATATTTAATTCATGCCTACATGGAGTAATGATCAAGCCAGGGTAAGTAGTGTATTCATTACGTTAAATTTTTATTATTTCTTTTTAGAGAACTGCCTAGTTGCCTGGTGTAATTCTGTTTCAATGAAATAATTTACATAAATGTACCAATATTGTGAGTAAACGTTCATTTGTTAGATAAATAAAATTCAAAAAGGTTTAAATGTTCACAGAGTGTTTGTTGGAGCAACATGCTCATATACATCAAAAGAGCCATACAAAAGTCTTCAGGGCACATCAGAGATGGGAAAAGCTAGACTGAGTTACGGATTTCGTGTCAGCAAACAAAATGCTACATATGGTGGTATTTTCAGTAGAATCCAGAGGACCAGTATCGGCCATAGCAAGGACGGAAGGGTCCATAACCCAAGCCACCATAGCCCCCAAGGCCATAGCTGGAGCCATAGCCATAGCCAAGGCCCCCAAAGCCACCCAGGCCATAGCCAAGGCCACCATAGTAGTTGCCATAGTAGTAGCTCATTTTTTCAGGGATGAGGGTTGGGTTTGATGGTGAAGGTGAGTCTCTGAGAATGAATGTCACTGTCTTCACCTGGACTTTTATACTCTTTCAACTGGGTGTGGCAGACTACAAACGAGGAGGAGTATTATTCTCTTTGAAAATCTATATTTGGAGAACATTAGTACTATTTAGTCATAGCATTAAGTACGGTCCAAACATACATGAAGATATTTTTCTTTTGATTTTAATGTAATTTTCATACCACAGAACCAGGCTTCTTATTGAACATATAAATTCATTATGAGTTGTGAGTAGTAAAATATTAGTATTCATTTTCATGTTTCAAAGCTTTGGTTTCCACATACTCTTCATTTACATGTTACTAATCAGGCTTGCATTTTTCAAACAGCCTGGATTTTTTCACGTTAATGTATTTTCATTTTGCCTCTGAAAATATTTGCCATAAGATGTTGTATTCTTTCTCTATATGGATCAAAGTGTCATTAAATAATCCTAAATGATTGAAATGAATTTGAGGTCATGTGCATGCATTGTTTGCTGAGAGGGTATGCATCAATGATGTAACTTTTCTGTTTGGTTACATATTTATGTGACTGTCTTTTAGACATCTCATTTGTAAATATGATTTTTATGTTTGTCATAACATAATCTGATCCTACTTTTTCTGGTTCTCCTCTTTGTGACTTATGGCAGGCAATTGCATTATTTTGGTGAATTCTCTCAAATTGTTTCTTAGAAATAGATTTTATTTTTAAGCTTTTACTCAAACATAGTTTCTAGCCCTGTAATAACTCCCTTCTTCTTGACTGAGATCCTCTTTCAACAATTCTAGTCTAAAGCATATACTATAATACCACTCTTACAAAAATTAACAATACTTCAGGTGGCATAATTAATTTCTTGTCATGATGGAAATTTTAGGGGTTTTTTGTAAAAAACTGATCACTTGAACAGTTTAAAAATATTTGGACAATATGAACCAATCTTCATACTCTTGAGTCCTATTATGTACCTTTTAAAAATAAAATGTGTATTTGCCTCATTTCAAAGTTTTTCCTTTTTGTGAATATCAACCTAATATTTTTAAGTGATTGTTGTATAGAGGAGATACAATTTTATATTTAAAGTCATTAATATAGAGAATGGCATTTGTTAAAACTAAGGCAGTGAATAAAATATTAGCTTTAATACATAATTATATGAAAGGGATTATCATAAATTTTGAACAAGGAAATGACGAATTACAAATATGAAGGTGACTGCTTCTTTCACATGAAATGTTATGCTATATGGTATATTCAAATAAATTTGTATTTGATTTTAAAATAAATAATATAATGTTCTAGGTAGTAGGTAACTATATGATTTGCAACAACGATTTCAAGGAATATTTAGAGGAATTAACTATTATAAATGGTGCAATGTCCTACAAAGATTTATCATGGAAATGTAAAATTAGTTACTTCTAGAAGGAGGTATAGGAATTGTATTGCGAGAGAGAGAAAAAGAGAGAGAGAGAGAGAGAGAGAGAGAGAGAGAGAGAGAGAGAGAACTCCACCAAGGAACAAGAAATCATTTTACCATCACAGCAAAGTGTAGACAGGTATGTTCTCATGGACCAAAATTTTATTTGAGTAGAGCATAAATAAGGAAGCATTGACGGTGGATAATGTATGAACTTCACAAGAGCAAGCATTAATTTGAAAAATCTATCATTAAGATGTACACTGCAGGGAAAATATGTATTCTTAAAACTTCACTTTTCTGTTGTCAGTGACTAAAATGAAAACATAAACTTTAATGGATAGCCCATTCTGATATTAAGCAAATACAATTTCAACCATCAACTCTTCCTTATACATTTTATTATTTGTTATTATATCTATCTATCTCTCTATCTAAGTTGAAGAATTTTCAACACAAATATAATGAGTCTAAGGGAAAATGATGATTATTTTAATTTAATGTATACATGTAGGGATTTAATCACATTATATGTCGTCAATATTTTTAACTAATATGTGTCACTTCAAATTTTAAAAGCAAAAATAAAGACATTAAAAAATTATGACTAAGAGTGGTTTCTTAATTCTAAGTAGCTTTTAATGGTGAAATACTGAACATGTAAGTGTCTTAATGCTATGTAGAAATCTGCCTATCATGCAATTTTTTATTTGAGGTAACACATATATTTTATTTGATGTAATAATGAAAAACCTAACGTTGTGCTCTAGTATCATCTCCGTTTTCTAATATATTTTCTTTTTCTGTCATAATAATACTCATGCTGTCACCCGTTTTTGCTTAAGTTTATGATAATTGGTTAAATTCTGATATTTTTCAATTTTCATGTAAAATATACTTCCAACAGTATGCATCTACATGTTCTTTAAATCCTAGTGACTCCATGATAAAGTAAAATTTACCTGTTTTCTAAAATTCTGCTTGAGGAAAATGTTTTACATACAGAAATGTAGATGCTATAGTGTAAACAGCCTTCATAAACCCTAATTCTAACCCTAAAAGTAATAAAAAATCATGCCAAATGCATTTCAGTTCTATATGTGTTTTGAAAGATACCATTATCCCATGCTAAATTATCTATTTTGGGTTCGTTGTCAATTTAAATACTTGCTATGCAAATAACTGTGGTATGACTTATTAAAGGTTCCTACTTCTAGCTTGAATAAATAGAAAGTTATCATCTAAACCATGTATTAAAACAATCAGCATAACTGATTTTTCTGTGAATTTATTACAAAAGAAATAATTAGAATTACTTGTGATCCTTAAATATAATACCTGTGATGGAGTAAAACTTACAGCAAAAATTACATTATGGATAACTAGGGGCTGGAATATTCCCAAACAGAAGCTAGATACATATCAATAACCAATCTCAGACTCAAGGGAAAGATTCAAGAAAAGATCTAAGATACATCTTTCTAAGTATAAACAGAGAACAAATACCAATATTATATTGAGAAAAAGGTACAAATTTAGTTTCAATTCAACTCTCATTATTTTTAATGTTAGGCGAAGCAAGGTCAAACCTGAAAAATTTTAATGCCATGTGTTAAAATAGTAATGATGAAGAATCACTGACCATGGAAAAAAATTCTACCCGGGTTTTTACCTCATTTGAAAAGTAGAATTTGTTGGGTGCCCTGAAGGTCAGCGGGGGATAGAGACCAAACCTGGAGGTCCATGTCATAGATTCATAAAAAGACACATTACAGTGATACATGTGTACACATGTTCATGGTGGCACAACTTTAAGGGTTAAATCTTGTGCATAATCTGCATGCTATTAACAGATAAATAGGCAAAGAAAATGACATACGCATGCACAGTGTGTTACTAGACCACCATACAGAAAGACTTGAGTCATTTGTAGTTAAATGAGCGAAGCTTGAGAAATCATAACACTAAGTAAAATAAGTCCCACAGAGAAGGTCAAAATTCACATTGCTCTTATATGAACCAGTTCCCATGATGACTGTACATATTACATGTCACAAATATACACTGATAAAATAATATGAAAAAAGAAGAAACCTGGTGAGGGACAAAAGAACAGGTATTGGGCAACACTGCATGGACAGCTTTATCTTGTGATTTTCTTAAAACAAACATAGTTTTACTCAAATGTACTCTAAACTGCTACTATTTCTAATATAAGTTTGTCATAATAAAATATTTTCTTAAACTAATTACTATGTAGATGAAGTGTTAATATATCTACAGGATATAAGGATGCCTAAGTATACATTATTATCTAGAATAAAAACCAAGGTCATGGCTGGGACCGTAGCCATAGCCCAGGTCACTGAAGCCACTCAGGTCATAGCCAAAGCCACTGTAGTGGTTGCCATAGTAATAGCTCATGTTGTCAGGGATGCAGAAGGTGAGTCTCTGAGAATATCACCATCTGCACCTGGACTTTTATACTTTCTCAAGCGGGTGTGTCAAGCCTTAACAAGGGAGTCATTGTCTCTGAAAATCCATTTTGGAAGAACTATATTACTGTTTGTTTCATCATACACTTTTTATTAAGTTGATCCAAGATGCATGAAGATGTTCCTCTTTTGAGTGTAATTTAATTTGCACATGCCAGAACCAGGCTTTGTATTGAATATAAAAAATTATTAGTCATTGTGAGTAGTTAATATTGCTGTTCATTTTCATGTTTTCAAAGCTTTTGTGTCCACATATTTTTAAATTTACATTCAAGAAATCATCTTCCTTTTTTTCAAATAGTCCGAAATTTTTCCCTCTGGGAATTTATTATCATTTTGCTTCTGAAAATATTTACCTTAATTTGTAGCATTCTTTTGACGTATAAATCAAGTAGTACAACATTAAGTAATTGTAAATGACTGAAATTCATTTCAGACCATGGAAATCATTGTTCACAAAGAAAAAAAATGCAATAAAATACACTACTTTTTTGCTTGGCTGCATACTTGTGTGTGTGATGACCTTTTAAACATCTCGGTTGTAAAGATGATTTTTCAAGTTTTATCACAATATGATTGGGGTCTACCTTCTCTGGTTTCTTCCCATCACAACTTTTGGTAGGCAGCTACTATACTTTTCATGAGTTCTCGCGAATTATTTCTTTGAAGTAGATCATTGCTCTAAGCCTTTTCCATATTTATTTCCTAGCTCTGGAATTACTCCTTTCTACCTACCTTGGAGCCTCTTTCAACCATTCTAGTCCACAAGTGTAATGTACAATACTACTGTTTTTTAAATTTAGCACACTACTCCTGGGGAACAATTAATTTGTTGTTGTTAATGTACTTTATTGTGGATTATTTTTTATTAAAGAGGTACTTCTTTGAACTTGTTTAAAAATATTTTGACAGTAATTAATTTCATATTCTTGAAACCTAAAATGATACCTTTTAAAAGTAAAGTATACATTTTTTCTATTTTCAAGTTTTTCCGTTTTTGGAATACTGATTTAATTTTGTTAAATTATGTACAGGAAAAATTTGCATGAAGGAATAATTTTATATTTAATTTACTGATATAGATAATGACAATGAGTAAACTAATACAATCAATGAATTATTCATATTAACATGTTATTATGTGAAAAATATAATCTTTGGAAAAGGTGATGACAAATGACAAACCTTAAAGTGACTGCTCTTTTAAAACAAAATGTTATGGTCTATGATGTATGTGAATAAATATGTATGTGGGCTTTTTAGTAATTAAGATTGAATAAAGAAAAGTGAAATTGTGACACTGAGTTTAAAATTATTTACAGGCATTAATGCTATAATATTAAACACTGCAGTGTCCTGCAAAAGTATGATGATGAAAATGTAAATTAAGGCACACTTGGACAAAGACATACATTTTCTAAAAAGAAAAGAGACACAGGAGGACGTCCAGCAAAGAGTAAACAAACAGTCACTCTACAGAGACAAATGTAGGCTGGTGAATCCTTCGTGAGCCAAGGCCGTCTTCGGGTAGAGTTTAAATAAAGAAAAATTCATGGTTAGAAATTTCATGTTATATTCTACATGTTTGTTCTAAGTGGTAACAGCAACAAAACGATGTTTTAGGAATAGGTATTTTCTGTGCAGTGTGTAGTTTAAGGCAGATATTTGACAGTGAATGTGCCCTTGGGAGATTTTCAGTGTCATACTATAGAATGAAAGAAGAAAAATGGACTGAAAAAGAAGTATACCAGATATAAAATGCAGTAACATTTGTGTACGGAAAAGTATAAAATTTCATGCTGTAGATATTAGTTTTTTCTGAATATATTGTGTTATATCTCTTAAATCAACTTGTTTTTAAAGGCTGAAAGACCAACAGTATTAGATGGTCATTAATTTTTTCGTAACTTTAAGTAGCTGAAGTCAGTTTCTTCAGGTATCTAATGAATCATCAATCAACTGAAAGGGAAGTATATTTGAATACAGGAACGAAAACTCATTAGCCAAATTTTTCTAATTTAAACAAAACTTAAAAATACGCATCCGTATCTCAGTGAAGTTTTTATAGCAATACCACGGTGCCCGAAAACTTCTGTTGGTGAACTATTTGATTCTCAAACAGTAGCGTTGCACAAAACTTTGCTTCCCTTTGGAACTCTGCATAGGGTGAGGAACGGGACCTTGCGGGCAGGAACGCGAATGCGATCATCTTCCCTAGAATCGTGGGACGAATTAAGTTCATGAACTGAGACATCACTGTACAGTATATCACTTTGACTCCTTTTTCCTGAATGAAGTTATAATAATTCGGTGTGTAGAAGATAAACTTGGAAGTGTTTCTTAGTAATTATATTTTATATATAAGCAAGTAGTACATAAAAACATAACTGCACAAAATAATCTAAAATAGCAGTATGCTTTCAAAGTATTCAGTTCAGCATCACTGTGGCCATGTAAAGGCAAAAAGCCATGAATTAAACATTCGTTAAATTTATCGTGAAATGTATCAATTACTCTTTAATTTATATCAAACAGTAACTTTATTTAAGTCATTAAACTTGAAAACAACTCATCTTGCATGCCTTTGCTTTATCATCACTCAAAAAAATCAGTCTGAATTATATTTCTGAAGAATATCTCATTACACTCTCTTCCTTCTTATTCTAAACCTCATCCCTGAGCACGGAGGTTGAGATGGTATTCGTTTCTCAAGTGCCAGGGTTTCTGCTATTGTGCGTGATCTGATTTGCAATTATTTTCTTTAAATGCTTTTTAAAATGTGCCACTATTCAAAGAGGTATGATGAGGAAGAGGATAGAACAAAATTGGATAATTATTAAAATACAGTAAGATACAAAAAACAAATTCTAATACTATACCCTTCAGTTAGTTGCCTATATCATTTATTACTATATTATTGTGTATATATGTGTGTTGAAACATTTTTAAGAAAATATGTGATTATGAATAATTTTCTCAACTTAATCATTAGTCATTATGTACATGTAATGACTTATGACATTATACTTCATCAATATTTACAGCTAATATGTCTCATTTTAAGTAATTAAATGCAAAATCAAAAAAAATGGAAAACTGTAGTTTCTGATTTTCTGAGTAGCTTCTGATGGTAAATTTGCTCAACATAAAAAATATTTGAGTGCAAAGTGAACATCTTTCCATTAAGGAATTTGTTAATTGAGAGTACACATATGTTCTATTCAGAATAATAATGCAAACTCTAGATTTGTGAATATGTGCTTTTTTTCTACTCTCCCAAAACAATGTGCATGCTTTCCATTTTTTTGGGATGCCTTTTTCTTATGTGTTTAACTTCTAACACTTCTAAACTTTCATAAGAAGTATGCTTCTATTTCATACATAATAAATGTGTGTCCTTGTGACAAAGTTAACTTTAGCTGTTTTCTAAATTCTGTTTAATGGAAACCTTCTGCATACTGAAATGTAGGTGCTGTAGTGTAATTTCCTCCATAAATTATTCAGTAATTGTAAAGAAACATCAAGTCAATGTCAAATGCATTTTAAAACAATTTTAGATGTATTTTTAAAGATATATTTGTTTCATGCTAAACTCTCCATTTGGGGCATTTTGTCAAGTGTAAATTGTTGGTATGTAGATAACTATTACCTGATTTCCTAAAGTTTGAATAAGAAAAAAGTCATCATTAAATCTTTTCACTAGGTATTAAAACAACTAGCACAAACTGGTTGTCTGTGCTGTCATTGCTAAAGAAATCAGGAGAATTATTTGAGATCCATAAAGACCCTTATACCATCTGCAATGGAATAAAACTTACAGCAAAAATCAGTTTCCAAAACAGAAGATAGGTATGAATAACAAGTCTCACATTTGAGGGAAAGATCAAAAAGGGCTACAATAAAACATCTCACAAGACCTAAATCGAGTGAAATGTGACATTTCTATTCATGTATACATTGAGTAATGAACAAGTTGGAATATGTAGCATATTTATTACTTTAAAGTTCTCATATTTCTTTTTAAAGAACTTGATAATTGTATTGGGAAATTGTGTTTCAATGAAGTATATTGTTCTAATATACCAATATTCTGAATACAACATGCATTTAGATGGAGGAATAAAAATTCAAAAAGTTTTAGATATTCATAAAGAGTGTTTATTGGAGAAACAGGTCTCAAA
>RJWT010018306.1:0-18923 GCA_004365215.1 Cuniculus paca
GTATGGAGAAAAATTTCACAACCATAAAAATCCTCTGCTGTATTCAACACTTTCCCTGTCCTTCTCCTAACACGTGACAACCCCTAATCTTTTTATTGTTCCCATACTTTTGTTTTTCTCAGGAATGTCTGAATCTTATACTGTGTACCTTTTCAGATTGAGTTCCATCGCTGAGTAATACACATTTAACTTTCCTCCATGTATTTTCACAGCCTGATTACACTTTTCCTTTTGGTGTTGAATAATTCCATTGTCTCCACAGTTTATCTTTTTATTCACAAAGTATATCTTAGCTATTTGTAGGTTGAGAAATTTTGAATAAAGCTGCTCTAAATATTTTTGAGCATATAAGTTTTCAACTACTTTGAGTAAATTCCAAAGATTACTGGTATGGACTTCAATACTGGCATTGCTCAGAGTTTGTCCTTATCATAAACATACACCCATACCTCATGTTGTTTTAATTTGCAAATCCATAGTGGCTTAAATTGAGCATTTGTTTGTATACTTACTTGCCATCTATACAACTGCTTTGATGAGATGACTGTTCAAGTCTTTTACATATTTTAAGTTCATTTTCTTATTGTTGAATTTTAAAAGTTCTTTATACATCTTGAAAAGAGATAAATTTTTTATTATTAATTTTGCAAATATTTTTCTTCCAATTTGTGTCTTATACTTTTAACGTGCTCTTTCACAGAAGTTTTCATTTTATTTATTTTTTTAAGAGAATAAAACTGAAAGAAATAAAACAGAAGAGTCAATCAAAACAAAACAATGAATGTGATACAAGACTTCAAAACAAGATAAAAGAAAATCAATAATGGCTACCATAATGCCTCTTACTATCTTCAAAATAACTTCCCATACCATCAGGCATAATTAAATCAAACAAAACAGAACAGAATAAAACTAGTCAAAACAAAACAATGAAAGCACTACAGGTCTTCACAACAAGACAGTTGGAATACAACAGTGGCTATCATAATGTATCTTGTTATCTTCAAAGTAGTTGTTTATACCATCAGACATAATACAATCAAACAAAACAAAATAGAATAAAATCAAAATAAAGTAAACAGGGCTTTGAAACAAAAAAATAGGAAATCAATAATGGCTACTATAATACATTTTGTTAATTTTGAGAGAACTGTCCATGCCATCAAATATTATAAAATCAAACAAAACAAAACAGAATAAAACCAAACTAAACAGAACAATGAAAACAATGCAGGGTTTCAAAGCAGGATAATAGATTAACAATGGCCACTGCTTTCCCCCTGTGGACATCTCCTCCCCTTTCACCTTTACAGCATCTATTGTGCATTTTGGATCCCACTAACTCCTTTAGTTTTTTATACTAGGGAGACAACACGATGTTCACCACGTGACTCTGAACCATTTCATCCTTGAGCATGATCTCAAGTTTTATCCATTTACCTACAAGAGCCTCAAAGTTATCTTTGTTTATAGCTGAGTAGCTTTCCATTGTATAAAAATGCCACATCTTTCCTATCCATTCTGAAGTTGATGGGCAAACTACCCCTACTTTTTATTCTGGTTCCCTGTCACATAGAGCATTGTTTTCTCTCCTTAGACTTTTAGGCTATGAATTTCCTTTAGTTAAATGTTTTTCTTTTTTAAAGCATATTGATGGATCCTGTCTCCTGATCCACTCTGCCTGTGTTTCTTTTTATTGGTGAATTGAGGCCATCTACATTAATGGTTATGGCCAGCACATGCTGGTTCATCTCTGCCACGCTATTTTCCTGCCCTGGCTGCCTACTTTTCCCCTGAATTCAATTGAGAACTTTTCATTTAAATGAGTCTCATTCATCATTTGGGCTGTATCAATTGTAATTTTCTATGTTATACCTTTAGTATCATATCTAAAAAGCCATTTTCATACACAAGGTAATAAAGAGTTTCTCCTATATTATCTTCTGTCTGTTTTATAGCTTCAAATTTTCTGCATAATTCATTTTGAGTTAATTTATGTGAAATGTGTAAGGCTTCTGTCTTGATTCTTCTTTTGCCTTGTTTGTGTATATGCACTTGTTCCAGTGCCATTTGTTGAGAAGATTATTTTTCTTCCATGATTGTTTTTGCTTCTTTGTCAAAGACTAACTGCTTATAGTTCTACTTCTAAACTCGCTATTCTGTTCCACTGGTTTATCTATCTACTCTTCCTGCTACTACACTCTTAATTTCTTTAGGTTTCTAGTGAGTCTTGAATTTAGTATCAACCTTCTGCTTTATTCTTCTCCCTCAGAACTGAGTTAGAATTCTGAATCATTTCTTTCTCCATTTGAACTCTCCACATTTTCTTGTTATATATATGACCAGTCTGTACAGTCTAGTGATTGCAGCAAAAAGTATTTTAACTCTACACTACTTTTCTATAATTTTCTATTTCTCTGTGGTTGTATGTCTCTAAAATTGTTACTAGTTTTAGCAATTGTTATGGTTTGTATCTAGGGGTTCCTCTAAAGCCTCACACAGTAATGGGAGGTGAACTTTTCCAGGACAGCTTGTTAAACCTGGATCTCTGTTTTTCATGCCTTTACCTGAGGAAAGAGTTACAGTGCCTCCAGTTCTACTCAGCAGAGGGCCAAGGTCCTCACTTTGTAAACATCCTCAGACTGTGCAACAGAAGGGCATAGAGATGGTGTGAGTGCTATGCCTGCCCTAGGGTGGGTAGCCTGTGTACAATATAAGGGAGAAAAAGAGGCTCGTGTCTCCCCTTTTAGCTCTGATTACTTTTGTATCTTCCTCCACCATGAGCTGTTACCCCTCAGCCAGATGACTCTGCCTTGGATCCAACTGAGTATTGACTGAAACCTCCACAAACTGTGAGCTAAATAAACCTTTCTTCCTTTAACTTTGGGTGTTGGGTATTTTGTCACAGCAATGGGAAAAATAACTAAGACAGCAACTAAACATGAATTTTTCCCACATCCATCTCCAGATTAAGTCAGTTCCCTTTAAAATAATTATAGTTAATAGTTTTGAGGATTTACTGTGTGCTAAACAAGAGATTTACAATTTTTTTTCATGAAAGCCTTATTCAATTTAGTGAAACAAGTGTAATTATTACCCATCTTGTAAATAAGAACTCCAAGGCTCAATGAGGTAAAGTAACTCACCCAAAATTACAGGTAGTGAATGGAGAATCAGTTTGTGAATTACAGCAGACTCACTTCTATATGCTAATTCCAAACCATGATGCCAAGTTGCTTTGTACTTTCAGATAGAAATATATGAAATTGCCATTTTTAAGTAAAAAACAGACATAAGCAATTTCAAATGATTTCATAAAAGATTGTGTCATTCTCAGAAGAGAACTTGTGTGTGCAGTATAATGAAATGGAAATAGCTCTGATATTCAGACTCTAAAATATATAGATTCACATCAAAGCAACTGTATTTACCAGCTGAACAGCTATGAACAAATCATTTAGCATATATGAGCTATTTGGTCACCAATAAAATTCAGATAAGAGTAATATCTACCCATATAAGATTGTTATGAAGAGTAAATGCAGTAATGTATGTAAAAGTGGTATGTAAATTAGTAATACTGTATGTATTAGAAGTTTTTTCTTTGCTGGAAGAAAATATCCAACACCTTCATTTTAAAGAAGATGAAGTTTATTGGGCTCACAATTTTCAGACAATTCAGCACATGATTGTTTGGCTCCAATGCAGAAAGAGCACAGCAGTAGGACATGGAGAAGGACTGCTGCTCGCTCCATGGCAGCCAAGAAGCAGAGAGAAAAGTGAGGAACCCAGGACAAGAATACACCTTCCAGTGACCCCCTGCAGCCAGGTCCAACCTTTTAACAGCACATTCAACTACTGAACGCATCCATGGGTGAATCCATTAATGAATATGCTACCCTCATGATCCAGTCACCCTCCAAAAGCCCCACATCTAAATACATGAGACCTTTAGGGAATATTTTAGATCTAAACCATAACACTGCAGTTAGCATAATCCAAAGTCACATATCCACAATTTAAAATCTTGCAAATTCTGCATTTTATCAACTAAGGAGAGCAAGAAGTGGGAGAAATATATTAATACCCAACCCCTGTCTTGTTCAAAGACCATTTAAGAAAGATGAAGTAGAATAAAGCAACAGAATCCAGAAAAATTAATAGAAACTTTCTTTGTAACAAAGAGCCCAAAATAGTTTTGTTCAGAAAATCAGAACTTTAGATGAATTAGCAGAGAGCTGTAATTTCATAATTCTTTTCCAAGCTAGGTGGACAGTAATGTGCTTATAAAAATGATGTAAAAGAAGATCAGTCACATGGGTTAGGAAAGAAGGTGAGGGTTGTTGCTTAGTAAGTATTTGCTGGTTGATGGCTTGATCATGAAAGCTGCTGAAAGCATAACCTATATTCAGATGGAAAGTGAGAAAGCTTATCATTAGGAGAAAAATTATTAGGGAGAAATTAAGGTGTTTACATCTTTAGAAAGTGATGGTGGTCCATAAGACTTTGGATTATAAAGGAGTTTAAGAGATTACAGCAAGATTATAGCTAAATTCCTATCATCTTGTCTTGAAATCTTATATCTCTATTGTTGGGGTTTTCGTTATTGTTGTGGTGGTGGTGGTTTGTTTCTTTGTTTTTTGATTTTTCTGTGTTTTTTTTTCTCTTTAAAAAATGGCTAATGATGAAAGGACTACAATGAGGGAACCATTATAATAGAAAGAAACAAAATAATGTAAGACAAAACAATATAAGAGAAACAAAAGGAAGATAAAGCACGAAACAAGAAACTAGTTCACAAGGAGGATTACAAGTACAATAGGTATTCCTGTAGTATGCTGAATTTAATTGCTTTGAGTATATACTGTTATGGCTATGTACCCATAGAGAAATTGCCTAACTTAGAAACTAGGAAAACTGGCATTAAAATTCCAGGCTGTCAGGTTTATTGTAATTGTTTTATTCAATTAGATAATGCCTGGACTGTACTACAGACTTCATAAAACCCAAAAAGAAATGATAGTAGTACAGTAATAATAGTAACTATTATTGTTATTATTAGTCTTTCCTTAAAATTATTGAGACTAGAATGATGATTTTGAGGGAACTGGTAAGAAAAGCAAGGTACTTTGTATAATTTCAGTACAACTATTAGGTTATAAAATGGTTTTGAAGATAAGAAATAGCTTGAAGTAGGTCAGGCATAGCTAATGGGTGGTCTAGAATGTTCTTTAGGAGTAAAAAATTAATTAAATGTACTAGAATAGCAAAATTAGATAAGGAAAACATTGTTTTTAGGAAGTTAAACCTCAAAGGATGCCTTTTTGGCATATATAATGATATACAGTCTGTTTTCATTGTCTTTACTTAATCTATGCATACTAAAATTTTAATTAATTTAGAAAAGTATTTTTGAAAGTATAGAAATTCCTATGTGCTAGGGATACAGTAGTAATTAAGACAAGGTCACTATCTTCATGGAACTTAATTCTCTTGAATGCATCAGAAGCTCCCATTTCTATTAGCCAAAGATTTTTTTTTCCATAAAAAAATGAAAATACTTTTCTTACCAGTTCCCTCAAAATCATCACTCTAGTGAAAAGTCAGATGAATATTATAACACAAAAAGAGACAGAGCTTGGTGAATGTTCATATCTAATGCGAGGAAAACCAATTGACATAAATGCAGTGAACAGAGCAGAAACCAAGAGACCATCAAGAACAGACCATGTGATAGAAGGAAAAGGAAGCATTAAGTGCTGGTCACTCCAAATGCCCAACACTGATGAAAACAAAGGAGAGAAAAGACTGGAGAGATTGTCATAGTGAAATGTGGTAAAAAACTTTATTGGTCTTTTTGGACTCACCTTTTGTGTGGTGATGGAACACAAACTCGATGGTAGGGAATTAGGAGAGACTAGAGAACTGGAGGACATCAGTATATTCTGCTTTGCACTGCCGTCACACTGTACCCTAATAAAAGAGAACATATTCCTGGCTATCTGTTTATATCATCATATTTGTGAAGTCTCATCTTATGGTTCATTACTCACTTAGTTGTTTCTTTTTTTAGTTTTTTAATATTTTGGCATATATGAGCTTTCAAATCTTTTAAAATATTTAACTAGCTGAGTGCATGTGGGGTTAAGTGGGGTTAGAAAGAGAGATTGGTGGGACAGGAACCTTGTGTATCATGATGCCTTTACAAGAATTGATCAATTGTATTCTTAACATCACTTAGTGCTCCCAAAGAACATGTTCCAACTCATGAAATATTTAAACCCAAAGGACAAAACAGCCTGCATCAGGCTGGAGCCAAGTGAATGAATTAAAACCACCTGTTATTCCTCCTTTCTGCACATGGTGTAGAGCAGGATGTAAAGCTGGAGAGAAATGTGCCACTTCCAAATCAGAGCCAAATCCAGTTATGGATGTATTAAGTAACGATATTTTCCCTTAGCTACAGAAACCTTTAATCAAGACAACTTTGTATATATAAAGAGTTTCTTTTTATATATGTAAGGACCTTAAGCCATTTTCCTTAATTTCCCTAGAGGAAATACTAAGAAATCTTTATCACAATTTTATAGGTAAAAATCTACATAACTAAAATAAAAGTGTATGGTTTCTATAGTAAAATTTTAAAAACATAATTATGAGGAACTTGATGACTGTTTTTCTGGCCCCAAAGATCTATATGGGATGAAGGTTTAATAACAAAGACAAAGAAAATAAAAAAATTGTTTAGTAATGGAAAAGATTATAAAATACTTATTTTTTCTCTGTTTAGTAGGAGATATAATTTAGCAATTCACTGAATCCAGAAGTTTTTTTAAATTAAGGTTAGAAATTTTAACTTAAAATTGGTTTATTGGTAGAACACATACAGGTGAATAATAGGAGTACTGATCTTACCAAATTAGAATCTTACCGAAGAATGTTAATAAAGGTTTTTATAGTTTATGTTTATTAAAATAAGTATGAGCTAGAATTAGGTTCTTATAATACTGCATATTTTATTTTATTTTATTTATTTTTTTGGTAGCAGGGATTGAACTCATGACCTCACGCTTGCCAGGGAGGCGCTTATGCCACTGAGCTAAATCCCTGACTCAGTCCTGTGTGTTTTAAACCAGTCACATTGTAATGATTTGCATGAAACAATAATGAGCTGCAGACGTCAGATAAAGCAGGTAGTCTATCCAAACAGAAAGTCTTTTCTTACATATTTATTTATTTATTTATTTTGGCTTTTTGAGACAGGGTCTTGTTATTCAGTTCAGGCTGGCCTTGAGCTCATTTGTAGCCCAGGCTGGTCACAAACTTGCAATGATCCGCCTGCTTCAGCTTCCCAAGTGCTGGGATTACAGGCATGCGCCATCATGCCCAGCACAACCACTACTATTTAAATGAGTAATACTGACACAGAAATGTGTGTAATGCATAAGAAAGACTAATTCTAACAGCAGGTAAGTGCCATAACTAATATGGATTCCAGGTATTTTGATCCCAAAATCTCAATTTTTAATTTTTGTAAGATAATGTGTGTTTTAGTCCAGGTATATGGTCTAAGACAGTGGTGGTGAACCTACGGCACATGTGCTTCAGGATGTGTGTATCATGGAAAGTTCTAAAATGTTAGCCATCACGCATCTGAGATAAAGGGCAGAAGTTATATGAGGTGATAGACACTTCAGGTAGATGCATGCAAATTACTCAGTTTTGCTTAATGATGCTTTTGTTCACTACAGCTTCCATGCAGGTAGATTGACATTTACTTTTCATATACTTGATTTTCATACATTCAGCAGAAGTGTTAAAAATGTTATTAAAAGATAGAGATAATTAGCCTTTATTGGTAATTCTTGAACATTAGCCTTTAGTTGTTGTTTCTTTTGGGTAGATAAAGCAATAACAAGACCCCTACCTCCTTTTTTTTTTTCCTTTTTAAAGAAATAAAGCTACCTTTTGTTTACATCAGAAGCCTGGATCTTTGCAGTATAGAAATAGGGAAGATGCTAATAGTATTGTGCTTGAGTGGAAAATAATTTGATGCTCTCATTTAGCTTCCTCTCTTCTGGAGATTCTTAAACATTAAAAAGGAGGGACATTAAGAGAGATGTTCATCTGTTAAAGAACTTCCAGCTGGTAGGATAATATGTTTCTGGCTGGGATCTTTGGAAAGGAGAGTGCAGAGTGATAATGCAGATTGGTCAGGTGCAATAGATGGGGAGAGAAACCCTGAAGGTCAGAGCTGAGAGAGACTTTGGACATTATCTGCCTGCATGAGAAAATTGAAACATTCTGATAATCAAGTTTGCCTAACGTGTTAAACCACAGAATCAAGACTATCGTACAAATCCTCTCACCAATGCTTCATCTGCAAAAGCACTTTGAAGACCACCTGCTCATTAATACATTCAGCGCACCACCCTCCCACTTCCATGATGCCTTTTACGACTCCATTCAGTGAAATCACCTACTACCTTCCCTCCATCACCTTTGCAGTGTACCGGTATCTGCCACAGCACCCATATCATTTTATTCCATGTTTCCATTCATAGTTTCCATGCCAGACTGAGTCCTTCAAGGGCGGGGCCATATCTCATTCATCTTTTCATCTCCAGAGTGTTCAATAAGTGTTAGATTAATATTTTAATTTATTTATACATGTACCTAAATTAAGAATTACCAATAAATATAGGTAAAAATTTTCCTGAAGTGATCTATTAACGCCGTATTGCATAAGAAAAGATAGCAACTGTCAAGGGCTGTCTATACCTATACACATATAGATAAGTGTTAAGGGCAACAGAGGTTACTTGGTTTCAAACATTTTTCTGGAGACCTACGATGAACAAGGAATATCTCAGAAGCTTCATGGGCACAAATATTAATAAAGTACATTCTAGGAACTTTATGAGAATAAAGATGGGAATTCAGGGAATGCCATGGGATTGGTCCTAGGGAAGTGAATGCCTGTAGCAGAGCAATAAACTGCTCACTTCAAGGAAGAACAACATGAAAACAAAAATGCAAGAATGACTGGACAGAGATTAGGAGGGTGTTCAGCTGTGAATATTCTCAGCAAAGCCCACACTGGCCTGATTTGAGAGAGACAGAGAGAGCTAAGATAGGTCCTCTCCATAAGCTGTTGCATTTTAGGAGGCTAAAGAAAGAAAAGTTTGGGGTGAGAAAATGTTTCAGTAGATTTTGCAGTTTAAAGAAAGTTTGTTTCCTTATTAAGTGATATTTTATATTATTGGAGGAAGTAACAGTTAATTTTTGGTCAAATAAATCTTGTGACACTTGTAGATTTGTTATTCAGAATTAATAATATCAGTTTTCACTATTGAAGACCTACTGTGTACTGGGCAGTTACTGTGTGCAATCACATTTATTCTTTCCAAGAATTCCCTGAAGTCTGTTACCATAATTGTGTGGAATTTTAGCCAAAATTTCTAAATCACCTAAGATAAGTATTAAGTAGTTCATATAAATTATCTAATATAGTGCAGAAAGTAGTGTTAATATCATTGTATGAAATTAAGAAATCTAAGAAATTAAGATTTTAAGAGATTAAAGTTATCCACAGTCACATGCCTCAAAACTGTAGAAGACAGCATTCAAATTGGTGTTCTTTATTTGTGGAACCCATAGCCTTCCTACTGAGCATGAGAGTGTACATCAGAAATTCAGGTATTAAAAGCAGTATATGATGTGTTTCTTCCAAGATAATCATCTAAAAGAAGGAAAGAGCAAATATTGGCAAACTTCTAAGGAAGAAAAATGCTTCTCTTCTCCTCTGTCTCTCTGTCTCTCTCTCTCTGCCTGCCTGCCTGTCTGTCTGTCTGTCTGTGTGTAAATTTGCTGGAGTGTTTGATGATTTCCAGTCAGGGCTCCAGTCCAGTCAGGGCTCCTGGGAAGAGATGCTGTGGGAGATGAGGTCATAGAAAGTAGGAATGGCAAAAGGCTTGGGTCTGGTAGCAACCTGAGTCTTCTTTGAGAACATCAATTTTACCCTACTAACAAATTTTGTTTCCCTGAATCATCTGTTTATCCATCCATGCAGTCATTGTAGGACAATGTCACCTGCCCTAGGTTCTATGATACAGCTATGGATGAAGCAAATTGGCATTGTCTATGTCTTGCTCTGAAACTGGCAAGAGGCCATGGGAACCTGAGACTCTGGTCTCTAAAACAATCACATTCTTCCCAAAGTCTATTGGTAGTAAATATGTTTTTTCACTCCTTAATATTTATTTTACTAGGCAAGCTTAGTAAAGCATCTATCATATTCTCCACTACTAATAGAATATTATTTAATTTATATATTCAGAAAATAGTAAATACATCTAGACAGACCTTACATGTGGTAATAGAGGGGCTGTGGCTATTGTTCAGCTCTGGCTTTTATACATTATCTATTAAATGCCTATGAGGCCTTAATACGTTTGTGTTTTTAGGTGCCTCTTTAAAGGCTGTGTGTTTATATTGAGAATAGGAATATATATGTTTTTTTTTAATTTCTCAGTACCTGTCATGATTCTTGGCATTTCATGCATGCACAATAATTTTTTGTTGGATGGAATTATACTGTCTGAAAAAGCCAATACTTTCATGTCCCTGTTTTAGCACATGCTATGGGAATGAATAAAAATGATATTAATGTTAGAGTTTAGCATTTCCTTAGCTTTAATGAATTTACAAAGGTAGTAAAGAACAAAAAAATTCAGAGGAATCATTATTTAAGGTTCCAATCAGAGAACATTAAAACATGGACTAGTGGGGCAAGGGGTATAACTCAGCAGCACAAGCACCTGCCTGAAAAGCACGAGCTTGTGGATTCAATCCCCGGTACTCCCCCTCCTCCAAAAAAAAAAAAAAAAAAACATGGAATAGTTCACATGTGTTATTCATGAAGAACCTCTTTGCAGAAGATAAAAATACATCTCAAAATCAAATTGTATCATCATCTAGGCAGGTAGTTACTATAGCATTAAAGAGAAGAAAAGAGAAAAACTAACAAAAGGTTGTTGGGGTAAAAAATATGTGAAGTATTCAAAGTCTGTGAAATTAAAACTTTAAATACTGAGTTTGAATTTGAGTGGGCTGAGGGTCACTCTTCATTTAACAGCCATATGATGCCAGGCAGGCTATATGCCCAGAACAGTGCAGGACAATGTGTAGCATCAATTTGATTTTCTGGCCATCATAGAAATTCACCAGATGTCATCACAGAACCATCAGGTTTAGAAAAATTAAGTAACTAAAGAAAAACAGATTTTTCAAAACTGGAAAATTCAATTTATTTTATGGCTCCCCATCCCTGCCCTGTCCAGTCTAAAAAAAAAATGCAAGTCTTCTTACTTTTCTAGTTATTGAGGTGTAAAGAAGACTGTCATTGATGGTTAGAGCAAGAACTGGAATAATGGAAAGCCCAACCACACAGCTATCTAGACCCCACATGTTCAGAAGCACAAAACATTACTAGGGTGCTTAAACATCATAGGAAGTATTACAGGTCAAAACAGTGTATCTGGCCAACCTCTTTTCAGGGAGACAACTTCATTAATTGAAAGCCATATATCGAAAAAAAACTGGTATGGATTATAATGAGACCACCAAGGCAACAGAGAGTTGTGTATAAACTGCCCACAGAAGAAAATGGGAGCCATTCACAGAACAGCATTGGTACTGCTCAATGAAGATAAATAAAACTATGGCTAGGGGCGAATTATTGTAAACACTTCCTGCTTGTTAATCTTTCATAAATGATGCATAACTGTGAAAAATATTGAAAGAATATTGTACCATTCATTGGATTGCAAAGGCACTAAATGTCCATAAAAGTCAAAGCCCAGATTTACATACTACTTAACAGAATGGAGATATTTATAGTTCTTCTATCTCATGCTTTCCATCCCAGTCTCTTGAGAGAGATGGCAGAAACCGGGTATGGTGGCACACTCCTGTAATCCCAGCACTTGGCAGGCTGAGACAGGAGGATCGTTGCAAGTTCGAGACCAGCCTGGGCTACAAAGTGAGCTCAAGGCCAGTCTGAACTGCATAATGAGACCCTGTCTTCAAAAATACAAAAAAGAGAGAGAGAGAGTAGAATTTCTTGTCTTAAGGGTCATAGACGAAACATAGACCATGCTGTCTTACTGAAGAGAAGATAAACACTGGGTCTCAAATGTGTTTCCTCAGTTCTCCCACACTAGCTTTTGTGAGCCCATATTTTAATTGCTCATCAATTAAGGTGCAAATGTTGCCTAAGCTCTATTAAAAGTCTTCCACTCTTGTATGTTTTCACTGAATCTTCTTGTAGACATATGATGCTTTATTTTAAAAGCAAGGTTTCATCCTCGGAGGCGTCATCTTTTTTAATGAAAAGAACCTAGATAACAAACTCTGAAGTATGCAAATGATTATTTTCTTGTTTTGAAAACTAAAGACCCATGAGGTATACACATAAGCCTGCAGTAGTTCACATAGTTGACCAGGGAACTTGGAAATGCTGATTAGGGTATGCATATGTAACACTTCTAGGATGTAAGAGTCAGCATATATGATCCTAGAAATGTTAAGCAAACATTTTGATAAGCTACCATGCTGTAATGTATGCCACTAAAATATTGCATCTCTGAAGTATTTCTTAACAGAATTTCTTTCACCAGGCATCTTTAGATATTTATTATCAGAGGCTTGTTTTTCTTCCTTTGAAGTCCCCATCCCCCTCAGTCGGCAGCAGTTTAATAAAGTGAAGGTCTTCATTCTAGAGAAGCACTGAAGCAAAGCAAAGCTTTGCGGAACCATACTGAGAAAAGGAAAATACAGAACATTAATTCATCCTCCCCTTGCTGCCCTCCTTCCATCAACAAAGAAAGTCAGAAAAAATAAACAAGAAAAAATTCGGATGAAAGCATACATACACAGAGAGTTTGAGGATATCTTTTTTTTTTTTTTTTGGTCTTTTTGAGACGGTCTCACTATGCAGTTCAGGCTGGCCTTGAGCTCACTTTGTAGCCCAGGATGGTCTTGAGCTCGAAACGATCCTCCTGTCTCAGCCTCCTGAGTACTGGAATTACAGGCGTGAGCCACCACACCCGGCTTGAGGATGTGGAGGTTTACAAGCACTAAACAAAAATCTACACAAAGCTGCTAAAACTTTCTGACATCATCAAATCCTTTTCTGTGAGTCATTAAGTTGTTGAAGTCCAGAAAATCAAATTTACTTTAGGGCTGTTTGATAATGCACTAACACAATAAAATGTGATTCACCAATTAGCTCATGTAATTGAATAATGAAAAACATGCTCGGAGTGAATGGTGGACACACATTAGTCTATTGTTGTTGTCATTTTGTATTTTTACTGATTGTAACTATAAATCCACCTGCAGTTGATGACACTACTTCCAAATTCCTTATGAAAGAGAATCCACAAATACCTGGGTTTGTAAATCTAATAAATAAATTACTCCATTCATTAATTCATTCATTCATTAACTTGATCACTCTTTCCTATTCATCATTTTTTTTTTCCGCGGGTGCCATATTAGGCAGTGGGGCTGGGTATCTGGTCCTTGCTTCCATAGAGCTCTCAATCTGCAAGTACTGGGCTTAATTTAATTTCTTCCGAGATGGAAAAATAAATTGAATTTAGGATCCTACAAAAATTATGTTCTTGCTAGTTGAAAATTTGTCTCTCTGGCTTACTCTAAAATTCTAATGATATTGCCAAGACACATTTATAAAAAAAAAGAAACTGCCAATTTGAGAATTCTCTTGCCCAGAGGTGTTGTCTGGCTGAGAAGAAATCTGTGGTAGATAAAAATGGAAATTGAATATTTGTTAGATTATTTTAAAACAACTCTTTATAATTCTATATGCACATCTGTTGCAAGTTAAGGTACCTGGATGTGTTTAAAATGCATTTATTTTAAAATCAGTTCTGCAAATTTATGTCATGGTTTGGTTAGATGGTTAATGCAACTCCTCACTAGAAATTTCAAAACATATAATTTTTTTCCTATTGCTACTCAAGTCCATGGGTGTGGTTACATGGTCCACAGATTCCTAACTAATATAATAAAAGAACAACGGAAATAAATTACCTGAGCTTGAACCAATGAAAAAGACATTTCTTAGCAAACATTCTTTTTTAATTTTTAAAAAATTATTCTCTAATCACCAGGAAATATACATAGTTATTCTTAATGCTGTTTTGCTAGAAAAAATAAATTTAAAAAAGGCAAATACTTATGCTGCCATTATCACTGATGTTGAAGGTCATGTTTTAATATCTATTTATAAAAGTTAAAAGATATTAGAAAACTATTTCCTTTGTAATTATAACATTACCACTTGATGATTTGTTCTTTGTAAACTGAAGATAAACACTTTGCATTGTCCTTTCTCCCTGAAAAAAATCACGAAATTCTAAAGGATGCAATAATCTTTGATTATTTTTGTAAAGTCTTGTTCATGTGTTTTAGACTGCCTTGGATTATATTTCATTTGGACAGGAAAATAGAATGACAAACACCAAGAAAATTTGACTTATTCATTGATAGAATGAAAAGTGAACCTTCAAGCATTTTTTCAATGCAACATCTCCTCCTCAGTACATACTTAATATTTCTCTCTCCTTTATTTACAGGTCAATGGGACTGAAATTGAATATGAATTTGAAGAAATTACATTGGAGAGGGTAAGAAAAATTTAAAATTCTAAGCCCCAACTTTGCATTCTACATTTCTGGTCCTAATTGGTTGTGTTCAGAAATTATGCAACTATATATTATAACCTGAAGGTTTTTTAGAGGACTCACAGGAAAATATTAGGGAGCAAATGTTGAAACTACAGACCAAATAAACACAATATTGAGTATATACACTGCATTCCCAGGGTTTGGGGAAATGAATGGAAAAAACAGAAATGTTCCATGAGTTTGTATAGTACTTTAGTCTTAAACTTTTTTATTATTAGTGTTTTGCTTATACATTTGTTGCATTTGTTATATGATATTCTCACTTGTGTGATATTGATATTAACATCAGAACTACAGTTACCATGGATTTATTTTTTAAAAATAGAGCAATGAATTTTAAAACCACTCCCCTGGGGAAAGCAACCCTGCAGAGCCCTGCAAATATGCTGGGAGAACTTTGGCAGAAGCTTTTGACAAATGAAGGAAACGCTGCAGTGTGGAGCACAGCCGCAACATAGTTAGATATTTAACAGGAAAGCCGAAGATCGTTTTTTAAAAACTGACCAAAAGGCACTCACAGGGTGTTCAACATAATAGAAAAGTCAATAAATATAAGAAAATCTGTTTAAACTCATTAAGAAACAGTGAAAGACAATGTGAGTAAACAGGTTTTTTGTCTACTTGGTAAAAATTTAAAAGAAATACCAGTGGTGGTCCTGGTCCTGGAAATCCATACAACCCTGGAAGGGCAATCTAAACACATAAATCAGAAGCCTTGAAAATGGATGCAGTTTTGACCTAAAAATGGTATGTATAGGAATGGACAAATCCACAGAACAATGCTTATAATTATTGTTTATAATAATACCATAAAGACTGAAAATAGTACTCAATAATGTTATTATATATCCATATGGTAGATTGCATTTAAATAATATTTTTAAAAATATTTTATTGCAAGGATAGAAGATACATCTAGAGTAATTTAAATTTAAAAATTAACTTTTAAAACAGAATTTCAAATAAAATCTAACCTGGGCATGCTGGGCACACCTAAATTCCCACACTTGGGTAGCTGAGGCAGGAGGATTGCCATGAGTTTGAGGGCAACCTGGGCTACATACTGAGTTCAAGGTGAATCTAGACTACAGACCTAGACCCTGTCTCAAAACAACAAAACAATAATAACAACAACAAAAATACAAATCAAATATAATCTAATAAACACAGTTATACATATGCAATATATGTATAAAATACCTATAAGAAGCATGGCTGAACATACACAAACATTTTTGATGTACCCTGTTAATTATTTTTGAGTGATTTTTAATTTCTCTATGTTTATTTCCTAAGCTTTTTATAATAAACGTATTATATATTTATAATAAATAAAAATGTATTTTTTTCTAAGCCATCATTTAAGTATGAATTAAGATTCTAGAACTTTAATTTGCATTTCATTTTTAATTTACTGCTTATTCACTTTTCTGAGTCAGAAAATTTCTCATCTTCAGCCTAATTTTTATTGAGTATAAGTGGTTTTAAAAGGAAATTTACATTGAAAGTTAAGTGTTTGATGTGATCTTTCAAACTTCAATTATGGATCTTGAAAAAATATTAATGGCATGCTAAATAGAATAAAGTGAGACTTATAAAAACTTAGCCCAAATGAGAAAAAAGAACACACTTCTAAATCACTTACCTTCTCTCTGGCACTGGCTGTATCTTTAGAGTGCAGTACAAAATGAAAATGTAAGTCCCTTCTAAATGTAGAACCTATATGATTGAACTCTTGGACCCCCACCAGATATGCTGAATATCTTAAATAGAACATCATTTTGTTATTATGGCTTTACGGGTTAAAAAATAATTGGGAGCTAATGTTGGTGTGAAGAGAGAGAACATACAGTTGTAGTCTGATAATTGTAGGTCCTACCCTAGGTTCTGATTATTAATTGCACCCTGATCTTGAACATGCATTGCCCCTCCCTCGTTTCCTTCCCTGAGGTTCCCAGTTGTACTCTCAAACTTGTGGCCATCAACTGTACTCTTTCAAAACTCATGTCAAGCATCAACTTCTCTGAACAGTGCCTCTTGTCTGTCCCTGTGATTTACTGTAGTACTCTTCTCAGAAAATTCTCCAATCCACGCTGGGTTCTGAATCACTAATTTCACAATCCCCCACAACCCGCCCTCCCCGCCAGGTTACACCCTTCTTTATAGGCTCTTTCCTTTCTCACCTTCCAGACATTACCTATTCCATCACTCTAATTATCTCTCTTGTGTACTTTTACCATGTTATGTTCATCCAGCAAAACCTCAGCCTTGGGTTACTTTCTACGCTTAGACCCATAGCTTCCTACTCATCCTATGCCAGCAGCTGGACATAGCTAGAGAAACATTCATTTGTCTCTCATTAAAGTTATAATCATTGATTCCAGTAAATGCACAAAACCTCCCAGTAATCTTAAACATTTCTTTAGGAAAAAAATCACTTTTACATTCTCCGAGACATCATTTCACATTTTATTTGATCTCTTCAAATCCCAAAAGAACCCCTATATTCATTCTTTAATTGTTCATCTCCTCTCCTATGTCTTTGCTCACGTAATCAAAGGAAAACAATCTCATAGCCAAAGCACCACATCTGCTACCTTCTTGTCCCCAGCGTCCCCAGGACCGCAAAGGAAGTTTCCTATTCTTTTCAAGGCAACTCTTCTCTTGTGGCATGGACATCCTCATGTCTTGTTAATTTAATGACTTGGTTTCTTCACTTATTTTTTTCTCTCTTCTGTAATGTCAATTCCTCTCATACTTTTTCCTGAATAACTTTAACATAGACAAAAGGTAATGTTTCATCTTTAAAAGAATAGCTGCCACTTGACCTTAGTGTTCCCTTCATACTGTCACTTCATTATTGTATTTTACCTTACCAAAAATCCATTAAAAGTGTGTATTTTCATTAACTCTACTTTACACCTTCATTTTCTTATTTTAATCTATTTCCTCTTTCACGCCCCACCGTAATCTTAAAACTCTATCAAAGTTATGAAAGAACACGTCTTGTTAAGTGTATGCATCATTTCTCAGTCCTGACTTTTAAGAAGCATTAAATCCACCTGTCACTAGGCTCTTTATCAAAGATGTTCTAAAATTATAGGTTCCATTTGAAACAGCTATTTCCCTTCTTGGTATCTTCCCTAAAGTGTTAAGAGCATCATACCCCAGTGTTATATGTACCCCCCCTATGTTTACAGCAGCACAATGTGTAAGAAATAAATCTTGGAAACAGCCCAAATGCCCATGAACAAATGAATAGATAAAGATAATGTGGCTTTTTTATATGGAGTACTACTCTCCTGCGAAGAAGGATTGACTTGAGACATTTCTAGGTAAATGGATACACTTTGAGACCATACTTTCAAGTGAAATAAATCAGACACACATGTCTAAATATCACATTGTTTCTCTTATGTGAGAAACTGAAAGGGTAAATAAGGACCAAAATGGATGACAGATATTGGGAAATAGGATAAAAATGTTCAGATGGGAAGGGGAGCAAAAAAGGGCTAGGGAGAAGGTAAGGAAGGGAGAAAGGATCAAAAAGAGAATAGAAGGTAAAAATGGAAACAAAGATTTTGTAAATAAGGGGAAGAAGAGTTGAAGGGAGAGAAAGGGAAGGGAAATAAAAAGAAACAGCAAGATATATTGTGTACAAGTACAAATTCCCTATGATGAACATTCTTGTGTATATCAAAGTGTGCCAATAAAATTAACTCTAAAAAATTAAATACAATGCAAATAATTTTAAAAAGATGATGATATTCATATTTTAACATCCAGAACAAAACATCTGTGGTGTCACTCGTTGGCTGTCTTTTTCAGTCTCTTTATTGGATGTTTCACTATCTGGATTATTCCAGATACTCAGTGATGGACTCCTTTTCTAGATCTCTTCATTCCCCAAATTATCTCATCCAAACTGATGGCTTTAAATAGCAGCTATGAAAGAATGATGCTTCAATTCAAAGTCATGACCTCCTCACTGAGCTCAGTGTGTGTAGCTCACTATCCAGTTGGCATCTCTGCTTAAATATCAAGAAAACCTTCCCCAGGCAACTGTTCTCGCAAAGCCATAGATGCTTCTGTCCTAATATACCTCATCTTAACTAATTGGTTCTGTCATTTTCTTTATTAGGCCCCAAA